>JANIJG010004072.1:17098-51100 GCA_024611175.1 Megaceryle torquata | reverse complement strand
CCCACCTGGATGCATTCCTGTGTGACCTGCTCTAGGTGATCCTGCTCTTGCAGGGGGCTTGGACTAGATGATCTTTCAAGGTCCCTTCCAAACCTGAACATTCTGTGATTTGTAACTGCAGGACTGACTTTAGAAGCTGTTGCTACTTTAGCTATGTTATAAAGGGATTGCAACTCTTCAATCAAAGTTGAGAGAATTACCAGAGGAGGTAGCTGGATGAACTGGCTCTAGTGTCAAATTGTGGTCTGTGTTGGTTTTGTTTAATTTTTTCATTTAAAGGGAAGTCAATTACATGGTCTGCGTCCAACATGGGATCTTGGCTGTTGGGGGTTGTTGGGATAGAGGACTGAAATTCTTTCTTCTCACCTTCTGTTGTAGATTTGTTCTTGTGGAGCATCCACACAAGCTCTGCAAGGGAATCTGTAGGCTGCACTTGAATTAAATAAGCCTGAAGGTAGAATTCTCATGCAGACTGTCCCTTTTATGCTAGTGATTTCTTAAACTGAAACTTAGGTTTGTGATTAAATGTAGGGGTTTTGCCTTAAAGGTAAGGGGGAGGTTTTCTGATGAAGTGGGGAAGAAGTGACCCAGTGGGATGCACTAAATCACCTGCTAACTCACTCACTAAATCCTCTCTCTGCAGGAGTAAAATATGGCTAAGTGCAAATTTGCAGAACCTGACTACTAAGGTGCAGAAAACATCTTTTCCATCTACTGCTCCTCCAGTGCTTGTGAGTTGCTTCGTGTTTTTGTGGGGAATATCTAATTGACTGAGTCATTAATCATAATTCAAAAGCTTCAAGAATTTTTATCTTTACCTGCTATGAAACAGAGTTGTTGTTTTGGTGTGTTTTTTTTTTTTTTTTCTCTAAAACCCTTAGTTTTTCTTTAATTTCTTCTTTGTCTTCTTCCCACTCTGTCTTGTTTCCTTAGAAGACATCTGAGCAGTGTCACACAATGTTGTGTATTCTCTGGTGGACAAGTAACACTTCCTGTAAATCAGTTCAGCTTCCACATCTGGCTGAAGGAAAGAATGATGCCTGTCACCTGCAGCCTTTCTCAGGGAGACCGTGGGTTTCTATGTGCAAGAGGGAGTTAAGAGTTGATTTTGTCTTGGATGGTATCCCTTTAAAAACTATAGTTTTTTGTCTCTCCTTGCAAACTGTAATTTCACAGGTGCATGAGGTATCATAACGGTTTACTGCCACAAAATGAGGACAAACAAATTCCCCCTCCTGTCTGTTGCATTGTCCTGCCTTCTTCCTTGTGCCAAATGTTATGTTTGGTAGTCCTCTCGGCCAGCCAGTTTAACTCTCTAACCTGGTGGAACACTGTCTACTTTGCTGTGCAAGTTTCCTGTCTGCTTAGGGAGTTAACTTGGCTCATAAAGTGCTCTCAAAAGTATTCGAGTCAGTGCAAGGTAAGTCACAGGAACACAGTTGTACAGTGAAGGAGCAGATGGAGAGATGGGAGGTGGCAGTAAGGCCTCTCTTTTGGTGGCAGTGAAGGCAGCATGTTTTGTCAAATGCTATCTTCAGCTGTGACTGACCAAGATTTTAGCTTTTTCTTCAGCAAGCTGATAACTTTGTAGGCCTTTGAAACTGATTTTCATGTACTACTGACAGTCCAAAAGGATGTGCCAGAACTCTGACTTGGCTGTATGTGATTCTGCTTGAACATGTGATTTCTCAACTTACTGTTTTTTACTGGAGCTTTTTAATCAAGCAATTTACCATCAGTTTGTGACTTGTGGCAGCTTCCTTTCTGGGAAACAGTTTGTGATGTTTGCAAGTCCCTGGGGTGAAAAGGGATGGTAATTCGAGCAACTTGAACCCAGACCACTTTGGTACAGGATACAGCTGGGAGACTGGGTTCTGGTTTACTCCTGAACATGGAGTAAGTCTGTGGTGTTTTACACCAATCTGATTGCTCACAGACAGACATAGGAAGGTAATTGTAGTAATTGTTTTCAAAGAGAGCAGAAATGCAGTTAGTGCTGGATCTGTCTGGAGAGGCTTCACGCCTTTCCCCTAGCCTGCTACTTTCCCACTGGTTTGATTTGACAGTACTCAGTTTAACTTAGCAGAATGATGCAAGTAAAACAGCCTAACCACTGGATCACTATAGGTGCTGTTCATAATTGATTATGGATATTTTCTTCCTAGCTCCATATTGCCAAGCCTGAGCTGGGCATGCCTGATGCTCTGGTATTCCCACATGCTTTTATATACAGTTAACAAGTACAGCAGGGTTAAATTGAAAGTTACAGGAATGGTCCAGCTGTTGGGAGTGTTAGTACTTTGATGGTTCTTACCGGTGGTACTGGATTGATAAGAATGTTTGATGTGTGCTGTAGACAGGACTATATTGTCTCAAGGTATGAGCCTTTGACCAGAGAAGGAATTCTTCCTGATTTTGTGAGGAGTTTGGATTGGTGAGTGGTTTCATTTTAATAGCCTCAGTAGAGTATCTTGAAATTTCATTTCCAACTTGGCCACTCAAATTTCTGTGCTCTTGGCCTGTTCAGCTAGGCAGTGGCAAAGGCAGGGTTTCTCATGGAGAGGGTGCAGAGGAATTTTCTTGTATGCTGTTACCTGCCCTACTTGAATGTACTTGTTCCCTCTTCTCCTTAAAACCATCTTGCTGCTACTATGGTACTTTGTTTTCTAATCAGGTAGTGCTCACCAGACAGACTTGTAAACTTCAGACCTCTTTGTGTTCATTTACGAAAAGATGTATTTCACTTCAGTTTTAAGTTTTTCTACACACACAAAAAAAGTCTGTCGTAACACACTGAGATGCAAACTCTTTGTGGAGCACCTAGAGAAGTGTGGAAACTGTCTGAAAGGCCTGGAAATGTTTGTAAAATACTGCAGAGGTAACATGGAGATGAAACATGAAGGAAAGGACTGGAAGAAGGAATATGAAGGTTTAAGTGTGGAGAAGTCAGTGCTTGCAAGTGCTTTGTTGGGTTTGTCATAAATACATAGGAAGTATAATTGAAGGACTGTGAAACACTCTATTGCTTATAATGTGATATTGACAGCACATTTTCTGTCAGAAATTGAGAATGAAAGTAGTTAAGAACTTGGTTTTCCTTAATGTTCAAAATAAACATCCAAAAAGTGAACAAGGCTGAAATAATACATGGAATCTACTAGAAGACAGTTGTCCATGTATAAAAAAGTATAAAAGGAAGAGAACAAATGGAAATGTCCACCTCTTACTGAGAAGCTTTTTATTTTTTTTTTAAGATGACATTTTACTATCCTGTGTGACTAGGCTTGAACTCAGAGTTTGGGGGTTTTTCTCCTGTTACTTTTCTTGTCAATACCCTTTTTTCTAGGCATCTCACAGGTATGAGATCTTTTGCTCTGCTGTGTGATCAAAAACTGTTCTGAATGTCACTTATTTTTAAGGGAAAGAGCTGCAGGTGACATATAGGAGATTATTCACTGCATAGTGATAAAAACTTTTATTTCAAATCTCAAAAATATTTATGGCTGATAGTCTAATTTTTGAATATTTTTCTTTGTTTACAGTGAAGAATGCGAGACCTAACAGCTCAGGTAACGAGCAGTCTGCTGCAGTTTCCAGAGGTGACTATTCAGGCACTTGGGGAAGATGAGATAACCCTAGATTCTGTGCTGAGTGGGAAGTTTTCTGGAGGTGAGCATTTTCCTTTAAATTTGGCCTTGCTATAAAATTCTCTTGCCTGGAGGTTACCTGAAGCATAGGGTCATAGTATCAACTGTGTCAGGTTGGCGCTGTTAAGATGCATCAGGTTTCAAGAGAACAAAAAGGATGCTTTAGCAATTAGAAATGATAATATTAAAACATTAGTATAGTTAAACTTTGAAATTACAACAACCTGCACCAATCTTGTGGTATTGAAATATGCCGAGTGATCTCGCAGATTGAATTAAAGGCAGTTTTCAAAAAAGTAGTAGTTTTGGTTTTGGGACTTAATTGTCAAGCTCTGTGACCATCATAACATCATGTGAAGAAATAGTACTTCTACAGTGTTACAGGGGCAAACTGCCCTGCTTTTTCTTTTCCAGTCTTAATGAAAACAGAAGGAAGAGGATAACACTGTTAAGCGCTGCAACTGTATTTCCAAAGTATTTAATAGGATGCAGACGAGTACCCAGTGAGAGTCACTGCAAGTGGCTAAGCAGATTAAGTAGTTGACTTTCTAGGTGATCTGAAAGCAGAGCTGGGTGCCTGTCTGGATGTCTAGGCTCCTGTTAAGACCAGGTGGAATCTTACCTGACCGTAAATGCAGTAACTGAGTTAATACTTCCTATGAGTTTGAAGCAGTTCAGTGAACCAAATTTTGGACCAAGTCATTCCCAACACAACACAATTCTTTCTGTCATCAGCATGTGTAGAAATTTAAATTTACTCATGCAGTGCTCCTTTTAAGACAATTTCTTGTTGAAGTCGAAATCCCTGCCTAAAGTAGGCATGTATCAAGTAAAATTAATAAACTAGAAATGAATTGGTTTTGATGTGTTCTGTTTGAAGTATCCATCTGTATTTAGATGATTTCTAGCAATGTTTCTAGCCAAATGTGGTTTAAAAACTATAGGTCAATATATTGCAATCTTTATCCCAAACGATCAAAATTCTTGAGTGCAGGAATGACAAGTACAAATGCAAAGGTGGTTAATTTTAACACGTGTTGCTTGAGGATTTCAATGGGTGATTTTAAATAATTGGCCAGAATTAGGTAAGTTGGTCTTCCTCTCTTAGGTACTTTTATTTGAAGGAAAAGGGCAGTGACTACTGTGCCCAATTTCAGTTGTTTTCAATCTTCTGTTGGAAATCTGCTTTAGTCAGCTCTCTTCTCTTACAGGGAGAAATGGCCTGGCATGGTTGGCGTGTGGTCCTCAACTTGAGGTAGTGAACTCTGTGACAGGAGAGCGACTCTCTGCATACCGTTTCAGTGGAGTAAATGAACAGCCTCCTACTGTTCGTGTGGTAAAGGAGTTTTCCTGGCAGAAGAGAACTGGGCTCCTAGTTGGGTTGGAAGAAGCAGAGGGAAGTGTTCTATGTCTGTATGACCTCGGAATATCAAGAGTGGTTAAAGCAGTTGTTCTTCCGGGAAGGGTACGTACTTTTAATTGTAGAAAAGAAGCTTTTGTGGTGTTGGGTGCTGCATAATCCTATTTCAGGAAAAGCTTTGGAGTGTTTCGTTAGGATGTATTTTTTTTCTATATTGTACTAGCATCCTGTCTCTCCAGAGGATCCAGTCAACAGAGGCCTGATGTGAAATCATAGCATTACCTTTTGAGTTGCTGATGTCACAGTTTAGTGTGAGGGTGGCCCCTTAGACCTATAACAGATGCTCTCTGTTAACCCCTTTCCCTCCCCACAGGGGAAGAGAAAGGGAATAAGGGTGAGAGACTTAATGATTAGAAAAGGAAACTAGAACAGCTTTAATTAAAATTGAAATGATAAAAATGGAATATATAGAAATATATACAAAACCAGTATTGAACCCAGCCCCCCTGATGGTAATTACATCGCTGTCACCACTGATGCTGTGGAGCAGGCACCAGGAAGGCCCCAGATTTGGCCCAGCAGCAGATGGGAACCATATTCAGAAGCTGGATCCTGGTACCGGATTCAGGAACACACCAATTGGGATCAAAGTCAGGATGTACAGACTGCTCCTCAAATGCTCCAAGGAAGGGACTGAAAGAGGACCAAAGCTGGCAAAGCAGTCCAAGAGGGGAGAAGAGCCCGGGAGCCCCCAGAAAGATAGACCCTCCAGATCCCTCTGCTTTATACTGAATATGATGTATCTGGGCTGGAATACCTCATTGGTCAGTTTAGGGTCACCTGCCCTGTTTGCACCTCCCTGAAGGTGTGGCCTTTCACTTTCCAGCTCCCCCCAGTGTGGTGCACAAGATCCAGCAGTGGCCTTGGTCTGCACACCAATCCTTGGTAGTAACTCTAACCATGGGCTGTTATCACTGCCAGCAGCAGACACTGTCTGTGAAAACAGGCACCTAACTTCAGACAGTGCAGTTAGAAGGACTGAGATGAAAAGTAAAATCACTGAACAGAATTAGTTCTGTTCTCATGCAAACCAGGACAGCTGTTAGTAAAACAAGTTTTCAGGTTTTATTGTAGAGCATGTAGTTACCCAATTCTCCACTCCACAAAACAACATTGAAAACCATCTCTCTTTGGCCAGAGTGAAAAATCAAAAAACCTCACTCCTTATAAATAAAGTGTCCAGAACATAAGTTTCCTAAATGGTTAATTTCTGTCAGAAATACTGTCTTTAAAATACCTCGAACTTCCATAGTTGTTCTGTATATTACTTAGACTCATTCCCATGTATCTTGGACTAGCAAGCAAGTGACTTTAGAGAATACTAAATTATGCTGACTTAGGATAGTAAAAAAGAGCCTTTAGTGAGTTATTTGATTGTTGAATGATTGTCAGTCTGTAGTTCTTGAATCTCTGCTTATTGAATATTGTGTTTGTGTAGATGGGATATACATACTGGTGTGTCCAGGTTTGAGTGAAAACTCAAAACTATTTTTTTTCTGTCTTATATAACCCTTAAACTCAAATGATGTAGCATCCCCTAGCCTCATTATCTGAATGTAGATAAGAACCAGCCTAAGTTAATAGTAACATCAGGGTTCATTATATTTTTACCATATTAGAATCTGCAGCAAATAAATACTTATTTATTACTCAGTTTTCCATAATGTGATTTGGTTTGACTTCCTAGAATACAAGTGGAGTTTTCTGTGTAATGCTAGACTGTGATTATTAATAGTAAGGATTTGTACTGTAGTAATTTCTAAATGTAGGAGTTAGGTTGTTGCTCCACTGTGTTAGTTTACTGATAATTCTGAGAAGTTGTAGAGTTTTAGATGGAAACACAAGCTGTGTGCTGACATAAGCACATAATCAATAAATAAATTATGTTTGTGAAAAATGACATAGATTTAAGAAATAAAACTAACAAAGATAAGTAAGCTGGAACTAGGAAAAGGAAAGGTTAAGAAGGATGAGGCCACACATGGAATCTGTGTCTACAAAAGTTATTTGAAATCAAATGTAGTTATCTGTTGTGTTAGGGAGTTTTTCTGTACCACAAAAAAAAACTGTGGTTCAGGAGAAAATATGAAGAATCTTTGGGGGAAGAGTTGGCTATTGTGTGATGAAGGTTATAATTTTGGAATAAACCCAAAGCTTATCTGAATTTTTGCTCTTATGCCCAGAATGCTTTTGTGACAAAAGCGTGTTTGGTCTGTTGCTTTCATTTTGCTTCCTATCTTTTTGCTCTGAGATTTAGATCAGCATAGGCAGGACACAGGTATTGCTAGTTGGGCTGCTAGCTCTGAAGCTGTGAGTGTGAGTAAGGGTAAGCAAAAAAAAAAAAAAGTACATAAAGTTTGCACTTGGCCATTGTCTGAATTTTTAAAATGTGTTCTATAACTCATAGCTCCAAATTACATATGTGATATGTGTTTTTAATTCGCTGGAATGTTTCTCTGGTTTTCGTACTGATTAGATCTGCATTTTACTTCTAGAAATATTCTTAACATCACTTTCTGCTGTTCTTGTTACTGTTGTAAGGCTTTAATGAACACCTTAATTTATGTACTATTTTCCATACGTGTGTATCTTCTGTTGACAACTAAATTGTATAGGTTGACACTAACTTAAGAGTGACTCTGGTCCAAGGTGTCAAGCTATTAATGAATTATTACAGGGTATTTATAGTGACTATGTGACTGCCTTTTAGTGTAAGAGTAAAGAAGTGAGTTTAAAACATGCAAACTCACAACCTTAGAAATAATGTTTGCATAATACTGTATTTTTTTTTCTGTGGGAGCATCTGGCATTGCCCGTTGGATATACATGTGAGATGCAGCAGTGGACTGCAACTGTTAATGGAGTATTATTTGAATTGGATTCTAGTAAAAGCAAATCTGAATTAAAAATATTGATTATATTAAATCAGTTTATAATGGTGGTATATTTCAGAACTATTTTGAACGGTTTTTTCACAAATCATCTTCGTTTGTACGAGGCAGAAGAGTAGCATTCAGATTCAGTGAGCTGAGAAAAGTTTTCTTTGTTCACTCTCAAAATGAGTCGACGGTAGTCTGGGAGAATATGAAAAGCCAGTGGAGAAATAAATACACAGTTTCAGGAACTTCTGTAGGGAAAACTGAAGTTTTAAAACTGGAGAATGTTTTTGGAAGACTGTATGCAAAAACGAAAAGATTCATTTGAAGCCAGTTGTACAACAAAGAAAAAAGAAGCAATACTTGGACTCTGCAGCAAGATACCTGCAGTTTTTCTGCTTTCATAAGCCATCAGGAATTGGAGCAGCAAGCATTTCAATAATCAAAACGCTTTTAACAGTTCTTTCAATAGCAGACAGGCTTGGAAGTTAAATTTCATTTATAGGAAGTGCAAAAGAAAATAAAGTTGGCTAAATTATTACGGACCACATAAGTATCTGAGTTCTTGTGACTAAGATGAAAGGTAAATTCTGTAGTAGATTGCCAGGCAGCATAGTCATAGCAAGTGCTTGATTAAGGGAGAGGAGAAAGCTTTGGGGCTTAGAGGTTTGGTTATTTCTCCCCATCTCTGGGAGTTAAAAAGCATTAAAAAAAAAAATTACTCCCTTGTGATGTTCACTTCTTTTTTTATTTTCATTTAAGACTTTGTTTTGAAATAGAGCTTCCTTTTGTCATTTGGTTGCAGTTTGTGAGAAGGCTGAAGGATAGCCTTTGTTCTTCTGTTGTGCAGCTTTAGTTCAGGAGTCTGCCTGTGCTTGTGTCTCTGCTAGAGCAGTCAGTACTGTCCTGGGATGTGTTGCAGGTGCTGAAAGGTCTATCTTCATCTTGTTGCATCTAAAGTTGCATGCAGACAGCTTTGCATGAAAGAACGGTGTATGCTTTTGACTTAATTGGAGTTAGCTTTTTATTGAACAGCTGCTGTTCTTTTTGCTGGTTGTTTTTTTTTTTTAGACGGGCTTTTAAAATTTTTAATGTTCATAAAAGTGCTGGTGTGCATTTAAAACTTTACCTGGTTGGTTTTGTTCTAGATGAGTAGTGTAAATTCTACTAAGCTGGTATCTGTCTTCAGCACTTTCTAAAAATGTTTCATTCCCATGGAAATGGAGTGGCTCCCATGCCACTTGACTTAGAGCCATGGTTTATCTTAATTCCTGTTTGGCAAAGAAGGCATAGACCGTATCACAGTGCTGATGGATTGTGTGTAGTGTGAGAACTAGATTTAGTTTTGTCATTCTTACTGTAGTCCTTTCAATGTGATAAAGTTTCTTGCCTGTAACAGATTTTATTTTCTTGGAGTTAGTTGTTTAGACGTAGGAGATGGAAATTGGTTAAGTTGTGATAATAGAATGCACTCTTCAAGCTGAAGTTAATTCAACTGTAGGAAATCCGGTAAATTGAAGGCAGTAACAGAATTTATCCTTTTTTTTCTTGATACCCTTGAAACAGTGCTTTAAGTCTTATGATCCTTTATTTACTTCCTTGTTTCTGGAGTGCTAAATCTGGCTTCGCTTTTGAATTATTTCTGTTTAGCTTGCCAAACAGCTTAAGTATTAACTTAGTTTTCCTGTAGGTAACTGCTATAGAACCCATAAGTAATCATGGAGGAGCCAGTGTGAGCACTCGGCAGCTGCATCAGAGTCTGCGATGGCTCTTTGGAGTGGCAGCAGTGGCTACAGATGTTGGTCATCTACTTATGGTTGACCTGTGTTTGGATGATTTATCCTGCAGTCAGAATGAAACAGAAGCTTCAGGTAAGGTTGCCATTTTTCAGTTGAATTTAAAAGCAAGGAAGTTTGTATCTTTTAAATAAACAATAGGCGTGACACTTTGAAGATGCTAGTATGCAGGCATTTATGACTCCTGATTACAGATGGTGGTTTGGCCTTTGTATAGGCCTGAACTGATTAAAACTGGGAGTGGCTTAGTACTCCTTCTGATGTTTTAAGTGTCCCCCTCCTACCAAGATCCCTGCATCACTGTGATTCTTGACAGTGAAGTGTGGGAATTTTACCATCTGAGTCAGTGCAGCTGACTCATAGAAAGCTGTGTCAGGGGTGTCCTGTTTCCTGGGAGTGTTCTGCTTCTGTGCAAATTTTAGGTTTATTTTATAAAATAAATCCAACTTAAGAGAAATTGTACATTTGGATGAATGAAATCTCTTGATTTGTGTATTGAGATGGCATAGGCTGTTTTGGCTATTACAGCAGTGGCTTCAGAAAGTTAATGTCACTTCAGACAGCTTCATCGCGAGGTTTAAATGCCCAATTTACAGAGCCCAAGATGAATTTGTCTATGACAGTTAGACTTTCACTTGGTTTTGAGATACATGTGAGAATACTTCTCCAATGAGAAGGTTCTTCTGTTCTTTGAATGCATATAAAATGGCTATAGCAAAAAAAGTGTTGCATAAAAGCGTATTTTGCTTGGGATGGTAGAATGAGATTATACGTGTTGACTTGTTAGTATTTAAAAGGCAACCTAAATGGCATAACTAATTAATTTACTGCATGGTTTTGTGTGTGTAGATCTAGAAGTGGTCACTAGAATTCCTGCTGAAGTTCCACAAAGAAGAGAGACTGTGAGCAGAGAAGGGCGACATCTCTGTTTTCAATTACAAAATCCTTCAGGAACAGCAATATCAGCCCTGTGCTACATAAGCAGAAGCAATCAGCTCGTTGTGGGTTTTTCCGATGGCTACCTGTCCCTGTGGAATATGAAAACTTTGAAGAGGGAGTAAGTAGGCTTTTTTACACTTGGCCATGCCTGAAGGTGCAGGGGTCTAAATTTTTTCCTTAAGGAAGTATGTTAATTTAAAGAGAACTTTTTTCAGGGACTGAAATTTTGAGTATAATCTTGGAATATTTAGAAGTCCTCTTCTGAAATAACTATGGAGTCATACATGGACTAAGTGGACCATCTTCTCTCCAATGGACTACGAGTGCTTCCTTTATTGTGCCTGTGGACTGAGGAACTGTGGAAAGCATGCTTCTTTGGGTTATGTGAAGCACTTAGAATGAGATAGAGCTGATTTTTGAGACAGTTTGGTTTATCAGTAGTATTCAGTAAATCCAGGAAATGTGTGTATTTTGGTGAAACTGATTTTAGAAATTAACTTTCAGAACTGCAAATAGGGCATACATTGAAAGGCTTCAGTATGTTAGTACTGTGATAATATTCTTCAGAGTGTCCAGGAGGAAACTAGTGAGACATGAAAAATAAGTAGTTGATCTATCCCTGCAAATTGTAGTCTCTTTTACATTTCAGCCTTGACCGAAATGGAATTGATTGACCCACTCCAAGGCATTGATGCATGTGAATGAAAGTCTGCTCTGGATGCTTGGAGATGAGGATAAGGGACATGTACATTTATAAGCAATAGAAAAGTGTAAGGGATGATTTTAAACATGCAAAGAGCAATTTCACTTGAAATATTTGACTAAATTCAGGTAGAGATTCATGTAAGGAAACCTGCAGTGACTCACCAGAAGTTTCTGGATACATAAAATGACAGGGGAGAAATAGAATAATCAGGTGGCAAAAATAGATTGTGAAAGTACAAATAAGGTTCGGAAGTCTAGAAGCAAAATGCTTTACATAGCCCAAATAAAGAAACGAAAAACAACTTCTGTTTGGTGCCGTTTCACATGGTTTGTATCAGGAATAGTGTGGCCAGCAGGACTAGGGATGTAATTCTCCCCCTGCACTGGTGAGGCCTCACCTTCAGTACTGTGTGCAGTTCTGGGCCCCTCCCTTCCAGAAGGATATTGAGGTGCTGGAGCGGATCCAGAGGAGAGCGATGAGGCTGGGGAAGGGACTGGAGGGAAAGTCTTATGAGGAGAGGTTGAGGGAGCTGAGCTTCTTCAGCTTGGAGGAGACTCAGGGGGGACCTCATCACTCTCTACAACTACCTGAAGGGAAGTTGTAGTCCAGTGGGGGTTGGGCTCTTCTGCCACACAACTAGTGACGGGATGAGAGAGCATGGCCTGAAGCTGTGCCAGGGGAGGTTTAGGTTGGATCTTAGGAAGCACTTCCTCATGAAAAAGGGTGATAGAACACTGGAATGGACTGCCCAGGGAGGTGGTGGAGTCACCATCCCTGGAGGTGTTTAAGGAAAGACTGGATGTGGTGCTTAGTGACATGGTATAGCTGTGATTCTGTGATTTGCTCAGAAAATAAGCTGCTTTTTAAGTTAAGTATTGAAGTAGACTGCAACAGTAGGAACAATCTTTTTCCCAGCAGCTGAAGTAATCCTTTATATAATTCCCCCTCAGGCGGAGGAAGACATAAACCCAGGTTACTGCATTTGATGGACAGGAACATCCTCACCTCTTGACTGTTGCATAAAAAGTAGTCCCTTCCTTGACTCACTTCTTTGAGATGGAAGTATGACCTTCTGTACTATGAGGATAAGCATGTGAGATGCTCTCTTATCAGAAGATGCTTCTACCTTTCTACAAATAGTTAGGGCCAGTAGGCTTACCTACTTTTGTTTTTTTTTTTTCCCCTTCCAAAACCTGTAGGCACCACTCTCAGCTTGAAGGAGGAAGGATTCCTGTCTATGCTGTTACTTTTCAAGAGCCTGAGAATGATCCTCGCAATTGTTGCTATTTGTGGGCTGTTCAGTCTACACAAGAAAGGTGAATAAAAACTTGGTATAAGCCACTGTATTTTTTTTTATTTTTAATATTTGTCCACATGCAGTTGATACATGTGTATTTGTATTGTTTATTTAGCTGTGCAGGAGATTCAGTTAAGTTTACAATGCAGTTTTTACAGGATTTAAGTCATGAAGAGGAGACCTACTAGTTTCAACCTTCTGAAAGAAGGCAAAGCAGTGGTGGCTGTTTATGCTTGTGCTTGCAGTCTTAAATCATTACCTTTGTTTCTTGATGACTGCTTCATGATTTGTTTGATATTCACAGCATGGTATTAAAATACTATTAAAAGTAGTTGAGGATGCAGATCTAGAACACTAAACATGTCAATACAACATCCTGCTGCCTCTAAAAGAGGGAGGCAACAGTATTTGCTCCTTACCTTGTGCCAACTTCGGAGGCTTGTAAGCCAGTTCAACTCACCTGGCAGAAAATGATCCCTCTTTGGCAGAAAAGTCAACAGCTTCCTGCAGAGCTAAGGAATTAAATCAGAATGTGGAAGGGTGCAGTGGATGCAAGAGGAATTGAAACTTGAATGGGAAGGGGAGAAAGCTCTTTCAGCATCAGAATGCTATTTAATCACCTCAGCTGTTTATAGAATTGCAGCCTCTTTCAAGTTTGACTTGAAAGCAGGTTTGATTAAGAACTGCAAAGAACTATTTCCAACAATTTCTAGCCCATACATCATATTAAATCTTTCAGATGGTACAGCTGGCATTTTCCCCTGAAGCTGTTACTGTCAAAACTTCCACCTCTGTGTTTTAGTAGCTAAATCTGACCAGTTATATTTTGGAAAGCAGCGTTTTCCTTTGCAGAAAGAGTATGCTATTAAGAAAACTTCAGTCTAGATCTCATAAAATGATGATTATAAAGTGGCTTTATAATCCAGTTTTATCATTTATATCTTTTTCAGTGAAGGTGATGTTGTGAGTTTACATCTGTTGCAGTTAGCATTTGGTGACAGAAAACGCTTGGCATCAGGACAAGTCATGTATGAGGTAAGACATGCATGTATGTGAAAAGGTCAAAATAGTAATTATCTAAAAGAGTATCAGTTAAGTTGACAGGGCTACTATTTAACATCAGAGATCAGAGCTGACTAAAAAGCAAAAAAAAGCTTTTGCTAAGTCGTCTTGGGCATACTTTTGGAAAACAAGGTGTACAATTTTATACT
The DNA here is from genome assembly GCA_024611175.1 of Megaceryle torquata. NCBI lineage: Eukaryota > Metazoa > Chordata > Aves > Coraciiformes > Cerylidae > Megaceryle > Megaceryle torquata. The sequence continues at coordinate 37,208 of JANIJG010004072.1, read as the reverse complement.
TCAGTCTCCTGTGTTCCAACCAGATTCATCTGCAAAGAGCCCATGTAAGTTCAATTCCTCAAGAGGAAGCAGCTTTTACAAAGGAAATTATTCTTATTTTAAACATCAAAATTCAAATAGCATGTAGAAAGAGAAGATCAGGCTTTGTTTAACCAGACTGTGTACTTGAATAAGCCTCTGTATTTTTTTTCAAAAATACAGTCATGTAGTTCTATTCTTTTCTGATCTTTGATTCTGTATTCTTCTCTTTTGAGCTCTGCCAGGTGGACTTCAAATTAAATGTACTGAGAGCATCTCTTTAATTGTTGATCCTGAAACTTAGTAGCTGTAGAGATAATTCTTCCTATTGTTGGCTGGGTGACCTCTGAAATCTACTCTTCAAGCCAGCAAAATACATAGATACATAACAGTAAGCAAGGGTATGATTTGGTCAGAAGAGTATACATAAATTTTTAGAACTGGCTTCAAAGATGTTGTGTCTAAAATATAGATGAGGTATTATATCTCAGCTACCTGACACATATAAGATGTATCTGTATAATGTGTAATTCTATTCAGTAGTATACTTCAAAATCTTGAGGGGAAGGTAGTCCTAGTTCAGAGCAACTCTTTCCTCCTGGGTTGATACTTTCTCTTATGTATTCTAGTAGGTATGGAATGAAATAGGGGTGATGCTTGTATTGTGGTACTCTGATTTGCTAGGTACAGTGTGCTTTGATTTTTTTTTTAGTAAGTTTAAAAAAAGCAGAAATATCTTCAAGTGATTCAGCATGTTCTAAAGATGGATGTCATCTCTACATCTTTGTTGATGTGCAGGTTTTTAGGACATAAATATACAGTGCTTTAGAGGAACAGAGCAGCCTTATTGGTTATTTTAAAAGGGCTTTTGTTGCAGTTCACTTCTGCATCTCTTGTAGTGCTCTAGGCACTTTGGCAGGTTGATAGGAGAAAGATTCTTTAATCCTTGTACAGTTTCACTTTTGAACTTCTGCTTTGTTTTATCTTCTTTTAGAAGTTATTTTTAGCTACAGTGCTGGCAGTGGCAAAGACAGTACCTCATACTGTGTGCTTCTCTGGAGAGGGGAAAAAAAAAAGGCAGTTGCCTTTATCCATTTCTGTTGTGGCTACTTTGTTCTGTCAACACTTTAACATTAAAAATGTGGGATTTTTTTACTGTTTGGTCCTTCTTTGTCTTGATGCTCTTATCAAAATGGGATGTGACAAGTTTGTTTTACCTCAGAAGGCTGAAATGTTCCATCAGCTGTTAAAGTGAATCTACTAGAATTTCTAGTTGATGCTCTTAAAAAAAAAAAACCAAAACACAAAAAACCCACCAAAACAACAACAAAAACCAAACAACCCCCCCCCAACAAACAAACAAACAAACAAAAAACAACCACCAAAAAGCCCCACCACCAATCAAACAAAAAAAAACAACAAAAAACCCTCCAGAAAACAAACCTGCTCACAAAGTGATTAAATCATGTTACTGTGTTGGTGACCTGAGAAAGTAGTTGTGGTGTAGTTAATGTAAGACTCTTAACACTCTCCAGACTATGCAGCTAGTAATGCATACACAGGCTTCTGAGAGGTGTCAGGCACCAGTCTCTGGATTTGAGATATCTTACACATTTACTGTGATGAGTTTGTAGAAGATTGGTTCCTGTTTCAGGGTAGTTAAGGACCTGAACAGCTGGACTCTTCAGGGAGAAAAGACAAGGTTCTTCACCTAGCCACTTATATATCTCCATACTAAGACCTGTTAACACCTGCTGCCAAAAAAGCATCCCACAAAACTCTGAAAACATGCAAAAAATAGCCAAAAGATGCATTAGGACAGGATGTGTGCTCTACAGTGCATGCTTCTAGTCTCAGAATACTTCCTTGCAGTAACAGGTTGGTCAGTACTGCATGACTCTGCCTATGTGGCTGCCTGAGTCAAGTTTCTTGTCCATCTTCTGTGGCAGAAAATGCAAGAGATAGAAAATTAAAAAATACACTGGTTTGCTTCAGAATTTGTCTTAGGCAGGAATTGTTTGATATTATTTTCCACTTCCCTTTGGCTCCAGCTTTGTGGGGGAGTGGCTCTGAAGAGGAATAAAAGCTGGAATTTCTAGGTGTTAAAATTAATCTGTCAGGTTTATGGAGTTTTAATACTTTATTTGATGGAACTGTCTTTTGGAATGGTGGACTTCTCATTCAGAACATCTTTTATTCAAGTTGAGTGATTATGCCTTCTACAATAAAAATGAGATTCTTTGCTAGATTTCATGCTATTTTTTCAAAGAGATGGCTTTGATTTTTCTTATCTCCTCTGCAAGTGTCTGTTATTTTCAAAGTTGATAAAATAGAATGGACTGTGCATGCTTCAGAGCAAATGTTAGCTAGGGGAATAGTACATTTTGGCTTTTACAGCCAAACTTGACCATTAAAATTTGACTCATAATTCTCTTGCATGTCTGACACAGTTGATATTTGTCATCAGAGATGAGGTCATGGGAAATACACAGTATATTATGTCTTATATTAGATACATACATTCTTTCATATTTAGGTATAATATGTTTTTAACTCAAAATGACCTTTTCTGTCTCTTTTTTTTTTTCTCCAGGGGCTGGAATACTGTGATGAAAGGTACAGTTTAGATCTCACAGGTGGAATCTTTCCTTTGAGAGGGCCAACCAGCAATACCAAATTACTCAGCTGTCAGACTGTAGAAAAATTTCGCAACCACATTGACAGAGAGGATAGCGTTAACGAAGGTTTGTTCTGATGTCTGTGTTTGGTTATTCTAAAATGAATGGTTTGGGAATCTTAGCAATGAACACTGTTCTGTACCCACAGTCTGAAAGTGTTAAATATCAGTATAGACTAGCTTGTTTGGCTTATGTAAAAATAAAAACTGGGTGCTTATTTTATTTGGGACATCTTTAAAGGAGAAAAAAATAGGGTTTATGCCTGCTGACATGCTATAGTGTGGTATGGTGGGGTCATCTGTATAACGCTCCTCATTTGTTTTGTTCCTCCAGTGGATTTCTTTGAACAGTAAGATCATGCTCTTCATTGCTTAGGAATGCTACCTGAAATATTTTTTTCTATGTTCAGACCTATGTCTGAATTAGTTAGTGGTGCCTGGTCACATGTGGTGTTCCCTAGGGCTTGGTATTAGATCCTGTCCTGTTGAATATCTTTATCAATGATAAAGGGGATCAAGTGCACCCTTGGTAAGTTTGCAGATGACATCAAGTCAGGTGGGAACATTGATCTCCTCAAGGGTTGAAAGGCTCTATGGAGGGATCTGGACAGACTAGATCAATGGGCTGAGGCCAGTTGTATGACATTCACAAGGGCCAAGTGCCAGGTCCTGCACTTTAGTCACAACAACCCAATGCAACATTACAGGCTTATGGAAGAGTGGCTGGAAAGCTGCCCAGTGGAAAAGGACCCACGGTTGTTGATTTGGTAGCTGCCTGAATATGAGCCACAAGTGTGCCCAGGTGGCCAAGAACAAGAACACTTGTATCTGAAATAGTGTGGCCAGCAGGACTAGGGAAGTGATTGTTCCCCTGTACAAGGGGCACTGGTGAGTCCGCACCTAGAGTACTGTGTTCAGTTTTGGGCCCCTCACTACAAAAAGAATATGAAGGTGTTGGAGCATATCCAGAGAAGGGCAGTAAAGCTGGTGAAGGGTCTGGAGCACATGTCTTGATGAGGAGTGGCTGAGGGAACTGAAGTTGTTTATCTTTGAAGAAAGGAGGCTCAGGGGAGACCTTGTCAACTACATGAAAGGGGGTTGTGGTGAGGTGAGGGTTGGTCTCCTCTCAGATAACAAGTTTTAGGACAAGAGGAAACAGCCTCAAGTGGTGCCAGGGGAAGTTTAGATTGAATATTAGGAAAAATTTATTGGCCAGAAGGGTTGCCAAGCATTGGAACAGGCTGCCCAGGGAAGCTGTGGAGTCACTGTCCCTGGAGGTATTTAAGACATGTAGATGTCGTGCTTAGGAACATGCTTTAATGGCAGACTTGGCAGTGTTAAGTTTGTCAGGCTCAATGATCTTAAGGGTCTTTGCCAACCTAAATGATCTACCTGTCTATTTTTTCATCTCTGAACCTATTTGGGTGTAGAACCTAGATTCCTACCCTACAAGTTCTTAAGGAAAGAGCTTTCCTTGTCCATATACACAGTTTAAAACTCCTGTGGTGTCTTTCATCTTTTCATAATCCATCTCTGGGTTTACAAATTCAGTTATGCTCTGACCATATCTTTGAGCCTGTAGTGGTAACTTTCATAGCCTTTTGTTTTGACTGTGTTATTTACCTTTCCTCTCTTCTTACCGGACTTAATTTATGTCCGATGTTGCAAAGACAACACTTGCATGATGTTTCTAGGCTGTTTCCATATAATTATCTTTGACTTAGTCCTGAAGTGGCAACTTCCATCCTCTATTAACGGTGTGTCAAAATCTAGTAAGAATGCCTTTGGATTTTCTCCACTGGTGTCATGTTTCTGAGGAAAGTGCCTTCTAGAAATTGGTTAAAAACAAAGAAGCAACTCCCTGACCACCCTAAGGAAAATAAAAACAAAACCGAAAACCAAGAAACTTGTGTCATTCATATGAAGCATGAGAAATGGAGAAATACCTGTTATTTTTCTGATGGTTTCTAATTAGCTTTTATTCAGAATCTGTTCAAGTTAAGTTCTAAGCACACATGGACTTCTGTGGATGTGTTTCAAGGCCAGCAATGAAGCTGTCTTCTGAATGATGAATATAACTGGAACCTTTAAAGGTAGTTTTGGCAGCTAATAAAACTAAACTGGCACAGAAGTTCACAATAAAATGTAACAGAGTACGTGAGGATCCCTACATGTTAATAAAGAATTCAACAGACAAAAATTTTGCCAAAAACACTGTCCTTGTCCTGTTCCTTGCTGTACTGGGGTAAATGGTATACCACATACTTTACTTAACGTCTAGAGAAGACAGACCATGAGAGAACTGGAGTGTAACATCATGAAAGTTTTATGCTAAAATCTTTATTTTAATTTCTTGGGGGGTTGGTTTTTTGGTGTTTGGTTTTCTGGGGTTTTTTTGTTTGTTTTTATTTATGTATTTTTGTGTGCATGATAGTTGTGTTCTTTCATTCTGAATAGACTGGAAAGGAGCTATTCTCAGAACATGTAATTGAGTCAAATCTGGGAATTAATACTTCCATCTGACTGGTACAAGTGTATCCAATAATTATTTGTGTGCTTTCTAAAAGGAGCAATGACTGTTCCTAGCATATTTTTTTTTGCTAAACTGTTCATCTACCTAAATGCCTTGATCAGCTCTTAAGTTATGGAAAAATTAATTATCTAGTAGTTGTGTTTTGATTTGGCTTAGAACTGATACAGTTTGAACAAGAAAAAGGGGCAGTATGACTGAAGCCTATCACAGAGATGTTTGCTGTTATGTTATTTTTTTTTTTACTCTTAATACCAGTTGAGCTTCGTGAGTAATACAACAGAATTAAGCCAAAATAGAAAGTGTTATTTTAAAGATATGAGATATACCATGTTTGCTACAAATAAAAAACAATGTCTTGTCTCTTACAGTAGTATCTCCTGACACCAGTGTATCAATCTTCAGTTGGCAAGTGAATACATATGGTCAGGGAAAACCATCTACTTACCTGGGTGTATTTGACATTAATCGCTGGTATCATGCTCAAATGCCAGATTCACTAAGGTATATTTTTATTGTTATTTTCAATATCCCTACAAAACTCATTTGAAAGTTGGCGTTTAACTTAAGCATTTGTCTTCCCTTAAGGCCGGAAGAATTCCTTCATGATTGCCCCTATTTTGCCTTGTGGTCACTGGATACTGTAATAAGCATGACTTCTCCAAACCTCATTTTGGACATTCTGGTACATGAGCGGAGTCTAAGTCGGGGAGTTCCTCCTTCTTATCCACCACCTGAGCAATTTTTTAATCCAAGCACCTATAATTTTGGTAGGTATTTCACTGCTTTTGAAAGGGATAAGCTTAAATTGAGGTCAGATGGCATTTATTGGTTCTTTTGTTCATTGTTACCCAAAAAGAGAAGCCAAATCGAAAAAACCCCAGCCACCCATAAACCCAACTCTGATTATGTTGTACTAACAAGGTGGTTAATATTGTGAACCATATCTGACAGTCTGCTGAGTTTTGGGGTTTGGTTCTTTGGTAATGTGGCCTGTGAAGTGTTGTTGGTTATAAAATGAAATGACTTTGAACTGAAGCTCAAAGCACAGCACCTCAATAGCACTAGAGATAATTTCTGCATGCAGCAATTATTTAAAAAGTTTGTGGAGGATCTGATGAAGAAAATGGGTGCTCAGCTATATCTTTCTAGATATTGCCATTTAAAATATGTAAACTGGTGCTAAGATAAGAGTATGGAAAGTTGTCAGATGTTCATTGTTTCTGCAGATGGTACATGCTTGCTGAACTCCGGAGTGGTTCACATGACTTGCACAGGCTTCCAGAAGGAGGTGATCTTTTACTGTCTCTTCATGGAGAATGTCAAGAGATGTACCTTTTCTAAGTTTTCTGTTGCATTACTTTCGGTGTCAGAGACCATTTTACGCTTATCCTGCCCATCCATAAGCATCATTGCAATTGCATCCTGACAGTTTTATGCAAATGGTAACATTTTAGGTCCACTCTTGAGTCTGTGAAACATGCTGTTGTCTCCTCCTATGATTTAATGTCTAGAAAGGAATACAACACTGCTTTAGGAACAAGAACAAAACCATTGTGGAGGTTGGGGAATGCTGTTCTCTATCACCCATCAGTCGAAGTGCCTGTGTAGTCCAGAGTTAGATTTGGTCCCCGATTAACTTAAAAAGGAGGACACAATGGAGAAAATGAGAAATTCTTTAACTGCTTAAGAAGAAATGAAAACTTTTTTTTCCTCCCAGACTTGGCCAAATTACAACTTTTGAGCCACTGCACAGATTGTGACAAATAATTTTAATTGTTTCGGTTCACTAAATATTTCCAACATAAATCAGGCTCTGCACAAACAAGCATAGAAGAGGTCTTCCAAGGTGTGATTTCAAGTTGTGCGTTAGCTTTAGCTTATATAGCATGTGTTTTGTGTCAGTGTTCAGGGGAAAAGAGCGAGCTGTGTATTGACAGAGGAGCTAGAAAATACTTAAGCGTTGCAAGGGCTGATGTTTTGTTTTTCAGGATTTATTTTTTTTAATAAAGCATAACCTGTTAGTTTGGCTACTGTCTTTGAGACTCTACATAGTAACACTTACTCAGATTGCTAACCTAAAGCATATTACTGATGCAAGCTTTCTGGCAGTTTAAGTGAACTCACTTCTCACAGTGGTTATCCAGGACCTTAATGATTGAATAATAATGCTGTTTTAATCTGTAGTTTTTGATTGATGTTTCAGACATTGAACTTTTTGAAGAAATCTGGTCCTTCAATAAGCGAAGCCATTCATGACAGCTACAATAGGTGTCTTGTAGCTGGCTTGCTGTCTCCAAGACTAGTTGATGTCCAGCCATCCAGCCTGAGTCAGGTGAGTACATACTAGGGAATCAAGGGGGAAATACATCTGTCTTGTCTGACAGGGCTGCAGAGGCTACAAAACGGGATAATCTGATTTTTGTATTTGCAAGTTGTATTGCAATGCAGGTATTGACTTTAATTAGCAGAAGTAATGGTATTCTTAGATCCAAACTACTGACTTTGACTGGGAACAGCCCTAAAAAGATTTGTCTTTGGGGACCACCTATCAGTCCTGTGCCACAGCGATGCACGATGTGGAAGCATGCAGTCAGTGCTGGTTGTGCGCAACATAAAGCGTATTTCCCTCAACCACCTTCATCAGCATCAGTTTTTCAAAGCACTTAGCTCAGAGCAGTAGCTGATGATGGGAGCGTTTCATTCAGGTGGGAGCTATTGCAAACACCAGCTTGCTGCACTAGTTGTGATTTACTCCAGTTAGACTGCCCTCTTGTTCCTGCCTCACCTTGATTGCCTTTATCTCATGACACCTACTACTTTTTTATCTGCTTTATCTCACCATAGTGACTTCCCTGTCCTCTGTCACTGGTTTTCCTTTTGCAGTGCTCCAACCTCTCTCTCTCACCTGAAGAGTTTCATAAGAGGTGGAGCCTTTGTGATGAGCAGCCTATCTCCACTCAGGCAGGATCTAAGGTGAACAATCACCTAGCTGTTCATCATACAGTGGAGCAATTGGTAGGAAGGGTGCAGATGTCTTCCCACTGCCTTCATCTTCCTGTCTACTGGATTCTTTACTGGTTTTGTGGAAGCATGTTAGGTCAAGTAACACTTCTGCACAGTATGGTAGCTAAAATAAATTTCTTGGCAGGTTAACCTAGCCCACTGACTCTTTATTTTGCAAGCCTGATGTAAACTCTTAGATTCAAATTAGATGTTCTGATGCCAGCTCCAGTTTGGAAATAACTTGGGAGATAAAGGAATTTTTTACTAAACTTTACTGAATTGTGACCATATTGTTCAGAGGCTTGTTACACATTTGAGCAGGGATTTCTTTTGAAGGCTAGTAAGGCAATTGCAAAATTAGGGTCAAGAAGTTTGGTTTGGAGTTTTGTTAGGCACCTTAAGTAGTATTTGGTGTTACCTTGTATGAAACCTCTTTTTCTGAAAAAGATGAAATATCAATGTGTAGAAATTGCTTTGAATGTAATGACTTTGCCTAGAAAGAAAAGAGATTTTTGAGTGTGTTTAAAAAAAACCAACGGGGGGGAGGCGGGGAATGAAGTAAAATACAAAAGGAAAAAAATAAACTTTGAAGGATCATTTCACCTGAGAGAAATATCAGCACACCAGCTGAAATAAGCTACTAAATATCTCCCATCTCTGCATTATCCTTCCATAATCCAATTATCCTGGATTGCCACTATGTTACAGTAGAGTATTTGAACTCTTGAAATGTACTTGTTTCTCTACCTTTCTGTCATTTTCTAAAAGGCCAAACTAAATGTTTTGGATATTAGAACCACTTCATATCTTCATAGTGTAGAAAGCTGCCTGACCAGCACTGCACAGTTGTCTTTGTTCTTCATGCATTTGTGATGGGAAACTTCTATGCACAAAATGTGTAATGGGTGTTAGTAGAGTATGTTGCTGATAATAGTTAATTGGAACTCAGTGAATTAAGAGTATAATGCAGAGAGGCATGCAAATAAAGATTAGAACTAGCCTTCAGCAAGTCAAAATGGTAGAGGAAAAGTTCAGTCTGTTCCTTAGACCAACAAGCTGTCCAGCCTGGGGCTAAAATTAAGGAAGAGAATGTGGAATTAGTTGGATATGTACCAGTTGACTTTATGATGTCTGAAGGAGTGAACAGTTAAACACTGTTGATGGTTCAGATATTGAAAGCATGTAGGATTCTCATTTTCTTTCTTTCTGTTATGCTTAGGAGGAGCAGTTAGAAGCGGTATTGTCAGCTGCTGTTCAGACAGGTTCTTTAGAACTTCTGACTGGATGCATTAAACATTGGACATCTGAAGGTAATATTTCTTACTTTTTTATGTTACTGATTTCTTTTATTTATTTTTTTTAGTTTGAAATGGTCGATTCATTTCTTTTTTGTTTTCTTTTTTTTTAAAGAGCAGCCAAGTTCAGCTGCTAATTTACGGTTTGTTCTTGAGTGGACATGGAACAAAGTGATCTATACAAAAGATGAATTTGACCAAATATGTGAGTACTAGTGTAGTCATTCTGCAAGCATAAAGTCATTCTTCCTGATTGAGTTTATTCAGTAATCTGCTGTTACATGATATAGCACACAGTTTTTAACTTTAAGTGTTGTTTGAAACCCTGAAATTGCTCTGTAGGCTAACAATTTAATATTTCTTCTTGAAAAGGTGTTCCGCTGTTTGATGGCTCTTGCAACTTCATTGACCCACAGACATTACAGTCACTTCAGCACTGCCAGTTGCTTTTGAGCAACCTTAGCACAGTCTTAAATTGTTTTCTAACAGAAGCACGAGAGCTTACCGAAAAAGGTTTGTAATTGCATTACTAAATGTTTGATATGTTTTATTAAGATTTGGAATTATGCTTGGGTTGTAATTGGAAACATGAGCTTTTGTAGGTTTTGATGATTGGAAGACTGTCAAGTTTAGCTGTGAGAAAGGGCTTAAATCTGAGAAGTTTGGACTATTACTTAATGTGCAGCAAGTTCAGGGAAATTGTGGAGTTCATGGAGTGGGTAGGAGAAGCTACATTCAGCAACTTTCAGGAACATTCAGGAACTTTGTAGAAAACCAGCTTGAAATTACAGCAACTGAATATGGTAATGCTGAAAATTATTCTGTTTAATTCTTAGCAGTTTATAATTGTGTGCAAATATCGTATTGCGAATTGTTAACAAAATAAAGGAAGTACAAATTGAGTAAGTTGTAAGTGACTTGAGTTTGGGGTTTTTTTTAATATTATCAGTTGTTTTTGGTGTACTGAGGGGGAGGAATACCCCTTTGCTATAGTAAAAGCCTCTGCTATGTGAAACTGTCTTACTCGTGAGTGTATTTAATAGTTCAGGCTTTGCATTTTATTTTAATCTTTAGTGAATTCAATTCTTCATAGGGGTTGCTTTTTGTTGTAGTGATAATTGTAGGGTTTTTTCTTCAAATAAGGAAATGATAGTGAAAACTGCCAAGAGATTTCTATGCTCTTATTTTTATAAAGTCTATTTAGGATGATGGAGTTTTGTAAAAATGAAAGGAATAGCATAACAAAAATAATCTTAACCCTTTTTGCAGGTTTTACAGACTTGACAAATAAGCAGGTGGTAACTAGCCTCATTTCGTTGTATGCTCAAGTGGTCATTTGGTTCTGTCGATCCAGTCTTCTTCCCGAGGGTTTAGGTAAGCATAAACTGTCATACGTTTGGAACAAGGAGACTATCCAGGAAGTGATTCCTAGGAACACTTGCTTAGCTGTGTTTTTGTAAATGTTTTCTCAGTAACAGGTCCTGTTGGCTCACTGAGGGGCGTATGCTGAAGCTGTGTTGGTGAAATTGAGATTTTCCTGGCTTTTCAAACATATAGTATAGAATAATGCAAGTAGCTTCTTTTCCTGGATGATTTTGTAGGAGGAGCAATAAGCCTCTGACTTCAAGGAGTTGCTTGTGTCCCCAGCTTGAAATACATGGGATTTTAAACAAATTACTATTAAATAACAAGTACTGGAATGCTTATTTTTACAGTAGAAGCATTACCTACGCATTTTGAACACTTCTTGCCAGAGGGAAAAATACACCTTGGAAGTACTTTATTTGGATGCATTATAAATTTGGTTGTCAGCCTTAATTGTCATACAGATGCTCACATGACAGGTTTAAAAAAAACCATTCGCTTTGAGAGTTTATTTTTTATAGTGAACTTCAGCTTAAGCTATGTGTTCTGAATGCTACATCAGCTGTGAACTTGAAAGAGTACTCGAGACAAGAAGGAATCGAGTCTGGTTTCTTACATATATATCTTTTAGCAAAAGCAGAAACTGGATTGACTTCTTTCAGAGTGGAGCCTTCTTGATGTCTAGCTTGCATGAGCTTCTGTCATCTTAGTCAAAAATTTTACTTTAAAAATTTGATACTACTTCTTTAACCTGCTTTGACTTTATTGCCTGCAGATGATGATATGCATTTGTCTAGACCTTTCTACAACTATCCTCTGATTCAGAGCTATTATACTGGTCATCGACAAGAACTTGAACGTTTATCGAGGTGAGCCTTACAGGAAAACTCTAGAAGGCTTCCTCTGCAAATTCAGAAGTGAATGGCTTTTATATCCACAGTTATATTTGAGCTATGCTTAATGAAGCATTGCCAGCAGTAGCCTTGATACACCCTTGAGTGGTGTATGTGTTATGCTGAACACAGAATTACTTTCTGCTTTACTTTTCTACATGCCTCTGCTTAGTACTGTGTGTTAGCATCGTCACTTTGTCGTACCATACGCAATTCATTGGTTAATCTGTATTCTGTTGAGAAAGATCATGTGATTGGCATAGGATCAGTTACCTCCAGTTCAGCAAAGCATTGTGTTCACAGAACAGTTGTTCTGGGCACTGAAGAAAGCATGTTAAAAAAAAAAATTAATTTACTTTAAATAAAAAAATAGTAACAGATGGTAATAATTGTACTGGCTTCTACTCACAAGTACATTTGTGTAATTTAAGAATATAGTCCCAGTTACGTGTAGCTGTCATACCTGGCACGCTCCAGACTATTGGACAGAAGTCACTTCCTAATGTAAACTCTTTCCTGGACTAGCTTGCTAGCATAGAGGTGATAGGCCTTTTATTAAGTAATAGTAGGTTTTTCTTTGGAAATTGCACTGAAAACTGGAAAAAACCAAACAAACAAACAAAAAAAAACCAAACAAAAAACCAAACAAAAAAACCCCCAAAACCCGAAAACCTAAAGAAGCTTAGGCTATGGCACTGTGTACAAGATGCTATGAGGCGAGTTAAGGTGGAAGCTACACTGTATTGACTTCAAAGTTCTGTCTTGGCTTACTTCTCAAGTAACTTACGTACAGGCTCATGCATTCCTTAGAAGCATACAACCTCTAGTGTGATTTTCCTGCTTTTTATCACTGGGAAATTAAAGGGTAACATCATGCTCAGCAGGAAACCATGATGGTTCAGCCATCTGTGGCTGTAATGGTATTTGTATAGGAACAGAAATGCTGCTTAAGGGGGTACTGAAGTTTCTCTTTATGCTCGACTTGCTGGAAATATCTCTCTCTCAGTTACTAAAGTGAGATGCTGAGAACAAAATCTGAAATTAGTTATGTTGTCTCTCAGCTGTGTATTGGAGCACTCCAACTTAAGGCATTAAATTGGTGATGAGAATAGTCCTGGTATTTTGATAGTGTTACATTTCTTCTGATAGACAGCAGGAGAGTGGTTATTTTTGGCACTTAAAAACCTCTGTTTGCCTTTCCTTTGTACTACAAGTAGCATAACAAAAGAAAGAGAACCTGAAAACTAAAAGCTTATTGTGCTTTTCACTTAATAAGGGTTTTAGGATTTCTATTTTGAACTCCTTTAATAATTTAATATGATCTAACAAACATCTTTCATCTGACTCAGATTTCTTTCATGTGCCTTTCAAGTCATGATCATGCCTTTTGTATGTTTGTTACTTTCTTTGACTCATGGGATCTTTTTTGTTTGACTGGAGGAAATCTGTTATGCTGAGAGGTTGGAATTAGTGTTTGACTCTGTCCAAATCCTTGCTATCCTTTTGTTCCAGAGGAAAATGGGATTCTGACTGCTTGATGATTGATGGAATGGTTTCCCAGTTAGGAGACCAAGTTGAGAAGTTGTGGCAGCGAGATGAAGGAGGAACTGGGAAATACCCACCAGCCAGTTTACATGTGAGTGTTTATGTTCACTGAAAATAACAATCCCCCTACTCCCCAACCCAATTCCGCCCCTGCTCCCCAAAGCCAGTGATCTCTGAAAGACAGGAATTTTTTGAAAATGTTGATTGAATTTTTTTTTTTTTCCAGGCTCTGCTGGATCTCTATTTGCTAGAAAACATTGAAGAAAGCTACAAACATGCAATTGTATCCTCTCTTGTTATTTTTATTACGCTTTCAGAGAGACACAAATTTTCTCAAATGTTTGTCACCTATATGTTTAAGAATGTTTTTTAAATTCAAACAATATAAGTGAAAACATTTAGTTTAGAATTAAGTTGTAAACAGAAGCATTGCTTTCTTTGTATTGCAGAATATTTTTTTTAAATATTTTGTCACAAAATCTTTTCTGGTGTGAGAAGACTGGCTTACTAAGAAATGTTAGAAAACTCTTAGTTTTTCTTAAATTTTAAAGTTTTAATTTTTTAATCACCCACGTCTGTAGCAAATGGCTACTTAATAGAACGATGCACTAAGTGCTGTTTCAGAGCAAAAGGATTTCTAACAGTGGTTTACCAGTACCATGTTTTTGCTGAAATCATTGATTTTTCCAGGACAGCTAACAGTGCTTGCTTTTGCTCTGTTAAAACTGCAGGCACACAGAATAATAAACAGACAGAAAAGAGAAGTCATTGGGCAGAAAGTTAATTTTTAAGCTGCTGAAATATACAGAATTATTTTTGTTGTTTGTTGCCTAACCTGAGAAGGCAGCCTAGACCAGTTTAAAAACACTTGCACTCAAGAGCTGTCTTAGAATAGATCCCTAAAAGCAGATGTCAGAAAAGGAAAATCTCATTCCCAGTGACAGATCCACATACTGTTTTAAATCCAGTATTAATCATTCTGAGCCAATCTGTATTGTAAGGACACCATAATTTACATTGTTTTGTATACTCTGGAAATGAGGGGGGGGAACCAAATGTAGAAAGTGTTTGCTTTAATAATTAAATGCTGGATGTTCAGATGTTTTGAATGTCCAGCTGGTAGCTCTGCTGACTAAAGAGGGAACCTGAGTTTGTAACTGAGGTATTTAAGTGTCTAAAATTAACCTTTCTTAATGCTTTGCAGAAACCAACAATTATTTTTTGGGGGGTATTTCTGCAGAATGCAATTTTGTGATTAGGACCTGACTGTCTTCAGGTTATAGTGCAAAATGGCACCTACCACTTCTATACTCTTCTTTCGTTATGTTTTTCTAAACTTCATGTGATACATTTTTGGTCTTGCAGACTTATTAGCCTTAATTAGATACTCGATACCAGACAATTTACTTGCTGCTAGATATCATGCATTCCTTTCCAAATAAAACAGAAACTTCGATTGACTCCTTTCCAACTGCCTTTGCTGTCCCTTGGGGTCTTGTTAAGCTTATTCAAGGTTTTTGGCTTCTAGATCACAATGACTATGAGGTAAGTATGCTACAGTTCTGTTACACTTACATTGCAGTACAAAGCTGTGATCTATGAAATGATTTTTTTAAAATGGATTCTTAGCTAATAACATGTTGGAAGCCATTAGTAGCTTTTCTGTAATACTGCTATGACATCTTCAGCAATAAATTATGGTTTGAAATTTTGTTTTAATTACTTTGGCAGAAAATTGATTCAAACAAAGAAGAAATCAACTATAACAATTCTTGATACTTGAATTTTCTAAGCCATTGCTTTCAGCAGATTAGTTGAGCACTTTGTCAAAAACAGTGGTGTAGGTACTTTAAATATTGAAACTCTGATCCTAGCAGCAAGATTTGAAACAAAAGACTGCAAAAGTGACTCTTCCACTTAATTCATATTCTTTCTGATGCTGAAGGTTGTTCTTTGTCAGGATGCCAATATAATTTGTTTGCCTGGGAGAATAACATTATTTTGCAACGTATAAATAGTGGTGTTTGTATACAGAGATTTGATTAACACAGAGAAGTGTGAATTACTGCTTTTAAAACAGGCACTTTGTTCACTGTGGCTGATTTTTTTTTTTCTGTAGATACTTAGGAATTTTTATTTTCATGTCTTATATCAAGTATTTCATTAGTTTGTCATCTAAGTTTATTTAACACACATTCACCTACACTTAAGACACTTTTGAATTTTTTTGTTGCGTGTGCGTTATGTACATATATATTGTAATGAACCTGTTCTCTAACTTCCACAGAATTCACTGGCCCTGCTCTTTCATCCAGCCACAATCAAAACTGTGTCATGGCAGCATACAAGAATTACTCAATCCCTCATGTGCCAAGGAGAGCACAAGAGAGCCCTCAGATACATGCAGATGATGAGGCCGTCAATGTCCAGCAGTAGTGAAGTGCGGCTTTTCCTTACTGTGTTGTTGTTCAACAGGTAAAGAAATGCATCCCACCATTTTGGCATTCAAATACTGGGAAAGTCTGAGAACAAAAAATACAAATTGCAATCCCTTAAATTTCCTTTAAACTTAGAATCATAGACTCATTAAGGTTGGAAACTACCTTAAAGATCATTAAGTCTAACTGTCTAATAAACATTACAATACACTACAATAATTTGGAGACATCTTTTTGGTGATACTCTTAATATTCCTTACATCTCAAAAAAAAAAACCAACCCCAAAACCTAAACAAAACAAAAACAAAAAATCAACCAACCAAACAAAAAAACCCCACAAAACAAACATAAAAAAAACCCCCATAATTACTAATATGCCTTTACATTTCAAAAAAATGAATTACAGGTGCATGGTGGAGGCTTGGGGTTTGTTGCAGCAACACGCCACTAAGTTAAATGTAGAAGAGCTATTAAAACACATGTATGAAGTCTGTCAGGAGATGGGACTAATGGAAGACTTAATGAAGCTACCTTTCACAGGCACTGAACAAGTAAGTGTGGACTAAAAAAAAAAAAATCTTAATCACCTCTTGGAAAAGAGAAGAGGCAAAATCATAATAGATTTTTGAAATGTGCTATTTCTCATAGGAGTGTTTGGAGAAGTTTTTACAGACCAATGCTGGTGTTCAGAATCCTGAATTTCTTTTAGTCTACCATCTGCAGCGTTCCAACTATATCCCAGCACTACAGCTAAATCAGTCAATGAATATTAATCTTATGGTAAGCATAAAAGTTCTGTCAAGTGTGCAACTTTCTGTTAGGTATTACTGACTTAATACTCAAAAACAAAACATGATTATTTTTTTTATACCATTCTTTCAATCACCTTGGAACAAGTTTCTACACCCTAATTTCCAACTGAACTTATAAGTCAAACAAAATACTTTACTACTCCAAAGCTACACTTGAAGTTATAAGCTAGATATTACAGGCTGTTGTTAACTCCACTTAAAATAGTTTGTTTGCATCTGAGGAATAAATATATATTTTTTTTTATCAGTCTTACCATTTAGTTATTCAGACGTGTATGTTGGTTGATTTATACTGCTGAAAAGTTGTTGGTGTCACTTTTCTGTGGAATGAGTAGTATGTTGTATGTCATCTCCTGTATCTTGCATGCAGCTTTATTGTTCCAGCTGAGAGGAGTCTGGATGCCAACCCACAGGCAAAACTGGTGTGGTGGTTTCTTTTTTTTGAAGCTACAGGGTGAGCTAGAAGGTGTGCATATAGGTAGCTTTTTCTGACTTGTTTGAATATGCACGTTATTTTGTCCAGTAAGAGTTTGTTGTCCTGTATATTCAGTTGTCTCTGACATTGGCATTTCAGGAAAACCAAGAGGGACCCTGCTATTTTGTAAGCCATTTGAGAATTGGAGGTGACGACAAGTGTATCAGAGTAAGGTTCTGCAGAGTGCAGGATTGTCTATATTGTCTGTATCATTAAATTTATTGGGGATTTTTCTGTTGTTATTCCAGTCTTCCTTCCAGGTGAAAGTGAGGTGTGCTGATGGGTAGAACTTGCTGCTGTTCTGTGCACTGGATGTATTTCACTCTATTGGTAGAGGAAAATGTATTCACTAATAAGAGCCCAGATGGTTCTGTGCAATGAACTTCTTGTAATTAGGTAACTTTCTGATTTACACTTCTCATTCATCAGAGCGATCGTGATCCTCGATTGAGAGAGAGAGCCATTGCCAGAAATTCTATATTGGACCAGTATGGCAAGATCCTTCCTAGAGTTCAAAGGAAGCTGGCTGTGGAGAGAGCCAAGCCTTACCATTTGCCTTCATCAGTCTTAAGAGAAGGTAATCTTTAAATGTGGAAATAAAATGAACAACTAACCAGCACTTTGATTACACAAGGCTGATATGTTTTAACTCTTGCTTTGCAGTTGCAAGACCGAAGCCATTATCAACAGTAACAAAACAAGCTAAAGCAGGGAATGTGCATACAAGAGCAACTCTCATCAATAATGTATTGTCAAAAATTGGAGAAGTACGTGTAGGAAATGAGCAGAAAACCAGTACCTTGCAGTACGATAGGTAAGCAGCCTTCTAACAACGTTTAGCCTTGAGCTACATGTTTGGAGAGAGAGATAAATCAGTTAGAATGACATTAGTGTTCTGGAGGAAAGTTGCACCTGAATAAAGCTTTTTTTTTTTCCCTACACTATAAAACATTTAAGAATTAGTTTTTCATAACAATATTTGGAGAGAGAATTTATTTTGCTCTGATAATCTTATTTATGCAAATACCTCTATTTGCATTTTACAGACATTAAGATAGCTGAAGCTAAAACTATGATTACCATCAAGCTGTTGGTGTATGGATTTTGATGGACTTGGTTGTGTGATCAAACACTAACCTTTTACCACTTCCTGCCCGCATTCAGCTTTACTTCTGCCTTTTTAACTTCAAATAAGCAGAAAGTGACACAAAGGCCCAGACATGTTAGGGGATTTTCCTACAGGTGGTGTGGTCAAATAACCTCGATTCTGTTGTGTTTGTACATCAGGAGAATGAAAGTCAGTTCCGTTTTCTTTGTTATTCTAGCCCTAGAGCTACAGACCCAACAGTCCTACCACGTCCTCTCCCGGAGGCAGAGATGTGTGATGCATTTGTTGGGACACCAGTTGCAAACTCTTCACGAAAATGTTCTAGGTATAGTAGATCTACACATTGAATATTTCAAAAAGGGGCTGCTTCTTATACAGAGGTGTGTGTGGAAATTTTTGTTTTTGTGTTCGTAAAGTGTTCTGTTTCCACGTATTTTTGTGTTAAAGAATAGGTCAACTTTGGGCCACAACGAAGGGGAGAATTTGAAGTGGTCCCAGTATTGAATTGTAGATGATTTTTCTTCTGACAATAGAATTACATCTCTTGTGCAACTTTAAAATTGGATTACTCCTGCCTCTGGGGCAGTGATTTAGGAAATTCAAGCACTGAATGTAAAGCTATACTTAAAAAAACAGTGCTTGTAACTTGTCCATATGTCACCCCAGCATCAAGGGTTCACCTGTATTTCTTGTTC
This sequence comes from Megaceryle torquata, assembly GCA_024611175.1. NCBI lineage: Eukaryota > Metazoa > Chordata > Aves > Coraciiformes > Cerylidae > Megaceryle > Megaceryle torquata. The sequence goes on along the minus strand of JANIJG010004072.1, from coordinate 18,350 downwards.
ATTGAATGTTTTTGCTATGTATTTTCTCAAATTTATTGAAAAGCAGCATTATTTTTCATCTGTCTTATTTCTGTTGATATTTCAAATCATCTGCCTTAACAGATTGCTGGATTTGGTGGTTCGTCCCATTCCTTCATGTTCTGCAGCAAAGAGTGGTAGCTGGCAATCACCCTGCAGACCTTCTTCATTCATGGCATCCAGCCCATTGAAATCAAATATGCATGGTTCCTTCTTCCAAAGGAGTTTTTCAGGAGCACCAGAGCTGACTTTACTGCAGACTCCACTTGTGGTTAAGGTTTGTACCCTTAAACCTGGTAAGAACCAACCAAAACAAAAGGCTGTAAACTTCGCTCAGAATGAAACCACCAAAGTATTTTATACAGACGCTGTAGAAGTCAATTTGTGATGCAGATTCAGTATGCAGGTGGCTCTTGTATGCACAGTACTTTTGAAAGCAGAACATTGGGAACTGTCTTGGAGAGAAAGTTTCCTTCCAAGTTAATTGTAGGATGTGTGTTGTCCCTTAGCTTTGTGAAACACGCTTGTTTTTATTGCACGGAAAAAAGGAAGTTAAAACAGGACTTTTCTGTATACTTAGCTTCTTAGATGTGCAGTTTGCAGCTTAACTGTCTTGTTATTTAAGTGATCGATAGCTCTGTATAGTTTGACTTGCAGACCTACCAGCAAGCATGTTTATGCTTCAGTTTCTTAATGCAGTGAAATGAGTGACAACTAAGTGATGTCAGTTAAATAATACCAGTCTCTGTCAAATTCAGTGATGGCTTTTTGAAGTAATTTTATTTACTGTTTGTGTTAAACTGTATTTCCATTTACTGCTGTCAAACTCTTATGGACAGAAATCACAGTTGATCTATGTTCTTTTTGCCTTTGCCTGAACAAAAGAGTTGTGATCTTTCTGAATTACAACCTTTTTTTTCTGGTTAAATATTGTCTGTATCATTAAGCTAGTTTCATTATCTGCCTTTTAAGCCTTTTCTATAGTGTAAAATCTTCTTTGAGCTAAGAAGAACTGAATGCTTCTAGATGAAGATGCATAAGCACTTTTTTACAGCAGTGACACAATTTAGTCTAGTGTGCTGTGGTGGTTTGACCTTGGCTTGACACCAGGTGCCCTCCAACTCACTCTGTTGCTCACCTTGTCCCCTTCTCAGCGGGACTGGGGGGGGGGGGGCGGGACATAAGAAGTACCGCATAGGTTAAGCGGAAGTGTGTTCAATGAAAAGCAAAGCCT
>JANIJG010004072.1:0-10105 GCA_024611175.1 Megaceryle torquata | reverse complement strand
TGTTGTGGTGGGTGTGGTTTTTTTTGGGGGGTGGGTGGGTGGGGTTGTGTGTGTTGTGTTTTGTTTTTATTTTCTTATTGTAAAAACATTTTTGTAACATCTAACCTGGGTAAAAGGCAAATTTTAAAAGTTTGTACACGTAGACAGCCAATTAGAACTAGAGATTTACTAGGTTTTTCTCTGTTCTTAATTCTGCTGGGGCTGATGAGTTACTTGCATTCGTTGTGCATTTCCTTTAAGTATGGCATAGGGTATACTGTCAATTTCCTATAGGATTATACTCACAGAAATTGGTAATAGTTAAGAGTGCCATATAAACTGAAAGGTATTGCTGTGCCCAAGATGGCCTCCAACTGTTACTTCAAGTCCTCCTCCTTTCACAAGCAGCAGGTTCAGGGAGGCACCTTCCATAGTTGGCTCCCTCATCAGCTGTGTTAGGAAGTTACCTTCCACACAGTCCAGAAACCTGTGGAACTGCTCCCTCTCTGCTGTGTTGTATTTCCAGGTGACATCCCCCATGAGAACAAGGGGTAGTGACCATGAAATGTCTTCCAACTGCTTATAGAATATTTCATTTGCCTCTTTGTCCTTTCATCCATCTTCATCCATCATTAGTCACAAAGAGAAATATCAGAAATGGAGCGTGTGATTGCATACACTGACTACTCTGTTCTCTGTCCCTTAAATGCATAAACTTCTACCTGGAGTAGAGTACATTGTTTCTAATTTAAATCAGTGGTGATCTGAAAGGAAAAGCAGCATTTCAGTGTACTTAGTTTTGTCTAGCTCAGTTTGATGTTAGTCTGTTTGGTAATTAATAACACATTAATAGACTTCTTTTATCTCTAGATTATAGAAGACAGTGCGGTTAAGCCACAAACCTCTGAAGTAGCACCTGAAACATCACCATACAGAGAACTACATCTGTCGAGCAATCTTGATTATAGCTATGATGCTATGGAGCAACAGTTTGCATGTGATTTGCCTGACAATGAAGATGGTGAATGTGATGCAGCTGAGGGAGATGGAGAGCTTTTTATAGCTCAGAATAATTTTACTTTAGTCTTGGAAGGAGAAGAAGGTGAAGCAGAGATGGGAGACCCTACATTAGTAGATGCTTCCAAACCAGCTGCCACAACAACAGAGGAAAAACCTGCAAACAGCTTAGAAAATACTGAAAATCAAGAACATGTTACAAACTCAGTATCCACTGTAACTAGTGATCAGGAATCTCAAAATATTGCAGAGTCACTCCCATATGTGCCTGAACCCATTAAGGTAGCTATTGCTGAGAACTTACTGGATGTAATCATAGACACAAGAAGTAAGGAATTTACATCTGAAGTTGTGGAACAATCTATTCATGAAACCATAGGTAAAAAGGTAACAAGATTCCAGAAGGCAAAAGCTTCCTTAGCAACTGTACCAGAAGGAGTGGAAGATGAAACCAGCAGACATGACGTAGAGTATGTCACCACTCCTAGAACACGCACAAGACGACAACTGAATAGAAGTCTAAATATTCCATCAGCAGGTGCTCAGCAGCTGCTGAAGACAGACAAACCACTTCTGTTTGGGCTGTCTCCCAGGAGAAGTACCAGGCGAACAAAAGAGGCATCTGAACCTCCTAGCCTTCAAACAGAAAAAAATGCTCAAGATGAGCAGACACCTGTAAAGCCTGTTACTCCTAGGAGAGGCAGGAAGCCTAAACAGGCTAATTTAGAAAAATCAGAAAGTGGCCATCCTGATGGACAAACAGTGTCTGTCAGTACTCCAAGAAGGGCTTTAAGGAGAGCAAAGGAAGCCACATCTGAGCTCTTGGAAGAGGTGAGTGAGGAAACTTCTCTTCCTGAAGGTAGTATTGTTGCTCCTGGTACTTCCAAAAGGACTAGAGGAGGAAAAGGTTCAGCAGGAGATGAAGAAACTGGCCAGGCTGACACTGATCCTAAGATGAAAAAGGCAGTCAGTCCCAGCAGAAGTGCAAGAAAACTGGAAAGCATTAATTTACAGTTTGATGAAAATGTTGTGAAGGATCAAGAGGTGCAGCCTAGTGACCAAATTCTTTTACCTGTGACAGCTAAAAGAGGCAGGAGAAGAAAGATGAGTTCATCTGAAGTTTCAGAAAATTCTGACCTTGATCTGTCCAGATCATCACTTCCTCAAACAGAATTTAAACTTCCTGTCACTCCTAGAAGAAGCGCTAGGAAGGGGGCACAAAATATCTTGGCAGATACAGAATCTCTCTCTACTCAGGTAGCCATGCATTCAGGTGGGAAAGTGGAAATCCTTGGTACTCCAAGGAGAGCAAGAAGAGTTCCACATGCCAAATCAGAAAAAAAGGATACTAGTGAGCAGACACCTGCACAGCCAAGTGAGGAATCTGCCACACCCAGGACTACAGTAAGGACAGGGCGTCGGGGCAGAAAGAGACGATCAGTATTGGAGGAGAGCACAGGGGAGGAGGCAGCCTTCCCCGGAGGACCTGAGGGCAGTCCTTTGCTGCTTGAAGACACAAACCCATCAGGACATGATGAAACATCCAGAACAGATCGTATTACAAGAACCCGATCCCGCAGAACTGCCCTGCGTCAGAAACTCCCTGCTGAGGAAAAAGAGTCCTTCCTTTTCTCTCCTCCTCTCACAAAGCTGACAAAGAAATTTAAGGGTAGGTCCACTATGTTTATACCCAAAATAGAGCGTATTGCTGTTTTGTAAGCAAGAGAAAACAGACTGTGAGGTTGGCTTGAGTTATTGTGAAGAATGTAATGTAAAATAAAAATAAATTGGAAAGAGGCGAGTCATCTTTATTCTGAGCTCTGCATGACTGGCTGGCTAGTTGTGGAAACAGATGAGGAGACTGGTCTGGGTAGAGGGAAATGAAATTTCTGCATTTTGTCATTATGTTAATTTCTATCTGCTTCAGAAATGGGAGAATATCTGTTAAGTGATTTCCATCCCTTACCACAACTGAGAAAAAGGAGACATGCTTCCAAATTCTTTTCAGTTTTTAACTTAGAGACACGTCTTACAACAAACAGCTGTTTAATTATGTGATTATTTTTCATGAGCATATATTTTGTTAGTCAAGTTACTGTGCATAAGCTTCTGCTTATTATAATCCACAATTTAAAAAAAAAATTGAGATGTGTAAGAACAGTTGATGCCTCTTGAGCATGATGTCTTTGGTTATGTAAGCGCAGGTAAAAATCACTACACTGGCTAATTTTTTTCACAACTTATTATAAAAAAATGGATTCTAAGAGGTAGTTACAAGGGGAAAAATGCCTTGAGACTCAGTGTTTATAAACCCGATCGGACCTTTTATTTCAGGTGCTTTTGATTATCAACTCTAATTTAACATCATAGTCACTTGTGTATGTGCACATTAACACTGCATTGTCATTTTAGCTGGAAAAGCAGACGATGCTGTGCAGCTTAAGGATTTAGACCCGGACTTGTCTTCTCAATTTGTCTTTTCACCTCCTCTTTTGAGATCAAGGAGAAAAAATGTATCTAGCATTTCCCGAATTGTGAAAGAACCAGTAAGTAAAAATTCCACTTGTCACATTATTGACTCTTGCTTTGTACCACTTTTTCAAATACGCATTTTGCAATGCCTTGCTTGCCATTTTTTGTTTGCTTTGTTTTGTTTTCCCTTTGAAGGATATCTAAACAGAACTTTAATCATCTATACAAATTATTTTTCTTAAACTAGCTACAAATCCCAATTTTGAATCTGCTTAAGTCAGGAATAAATATTGCTTTGCCTTTTAAAAAAGGCACAGTGGCTTTCTTTAAACTTATCAATTTCAGAACTAGAACTTTTAGGATGTTACAGTGATTTGCGATGGAAGGTTTGTTTTTGCAGAGAGAAACTGTAATGCTTTTGGAAATGAATCTAGCATGACTTCTTTATGAAAGAAATATTTACTTGTATTATGTAGAAGCATAAGACCTTGTGCATGAGTAATGTTTTTGTTGCTTTAATGTAGGAGCTTCCAGCTAAAGAGGAAGAGGATACTAAATCCATAGAGACTGTGGGAAAGGAAAAAACAAAGAGAAGTGGACCTGCAAAATCAAAAATGAAGAAAGCAAGCAAGTATGAAACTTTCTGAACACTTGTATTCCTTAACTGTGGTAGTAATTCAACTGTTATGACACCTGACTTTCTCTTCCTCACTTGGCTATGCAGTTCTGCTCTGACTTGAGGAGTCTGTCCAGCTTGCTGGCCTAATAGGTGCCTTTTTCACCACTTAGTTTATTTTTCTGATGGAAACAAAAGATGGAGTGGATAGAAAAGGGCCAGTGGATACTACTCTTTGCAGTTACAACATGCTATTGCATGGTCTTATTCCACCTTTTGAAATGACACTCTTGCTGTCTTTAGTTCCCCATACAAGGCAGGAGAGGGTCAGACAATGAGTAAAGAGGGCTTCTTGTTTCTGGACATGTTTTCTGGATTCTTCTGGACAGGTGACATTGAGGACATTTGCCTCTTAAAAGCTGGGGTGGAGTCTGTATGAATAGAGAATGAGAACGCTTGGAACAGTCTGGTAAAGAATGAAAGCAAAAGGAAGCTTATTTATGTACCCTTTTCTGCCTTGATCCTATCTACAGAGAAGCTCATCAATAACTCTTTGGCACTGATTTTTGCAATTCCATTGCGTTGTTTCCCTCTACTAAATAATGTTGATAAGAGAAAAAAAAAATCAATTTGATACTACTTTATTTCAGAACCACAAGAAAAGAAGGTTCTTGGTCACCTCCACCTGTGGAAATAAAGTTTATCTCTCCTTTTGGAAGTCCAGTGGATGGAACAAAAAGCAAACAGAAAGAAAGCATAGAAGTGGCAGAGAAGGCTCTGCAAAAGAACAAAAAAAGACTATCTAATTTTCCAAAGCCAGTTGTGCGCCGGAAGATGCTGTAACTGTTTTTTAAGTTTGTAATGTACACCACTGTTTGTAAAGTCATCAAATTTGTGTGGATTAGTAACAAGGAAAAAAAAAAAAAACACACATCTAATTTGGAAGAGATAATTTATATAAATTATTGTAAAATTTCATAAACAAATGGTCTTCAGTAAGTAACTCCATATGGAGTGTGATTTCCTCAGTCAATGCAGTTTTCTATTTTATATTAAGACTTCATACATTTATATAATATGTAAATACAGCTTATTTTAGGAATGTTAAATAAAAATGTATACTTCACAATATGCTTACTGTCTGACAGCTTTTTGAGGGAATAGTGGGTTGAATGGCCTATATTGCTCAGAAATTTTAACTTTGTTTTGCCAGAGTTTGACCCTCAAAAGTGAGGCCAAAAGATTTTTAAGCTTTTTTAAGATTTGCTTACAGTTCCTGTAATAAGTATACATTGCAAACATGCTAGTTAACATTTGGTAAACAATGTTTGACCTTCTGGCACAAATAATTGGGTTCACAATACAAACTGGTAATTCATTACATTCACAGTTCTGTTGTACTGTATTGAAGTCAGAATGTAAACAATTGTATTTTAAGCTGTGCAATATTTTATTTGTCTTAAATTTTGGGAAAGCTGCTCTTTAGTTCATAAAACTAGATGACACCTCCTGTGTTTCTCACTTTTACAATTTGTCGTCAGCAAAAAATTGACTGTATAGAGGGTGTGATGTTTATAATAGCATATCAAAATTAAAGGGATATTATCACATACTTTGAAATTTGAGCCAAAATTATTTTCATAAGGTTAATAGGAATGCTACTATGATTGCAATAATTGTCTGTAAACATATTTTGCAGTATTTGAAGCTTGCATATTACAGCACTGAAAACCTGATGGTAAAGCTAACGTAACGGTCTGAAAAAGGTACAAAAATGTACAGAGATCTTCATTACAAACAATATTTTTGAATATTTCATTAATAATCTTGGGTTATGGAGTAAATGTCCCTATAATGCTTCAATTTGTAAAAATAGATTCAAAATCCTATTCTTTTAAAGCAGACATGGAAGTACTATTTTGATGTGTGGTCTTTTAGACAATGGATTATTTTTATGTATGTTAATTTATATATGGATGCAACTTTGAAGACTACAGAATGGTGGAACCTGACATTAAACTTTACAATTAGTAAAAACTACTACAGTTACTCTAAGAAATAATTTATTGCTTAACTAATACCTTGTACCTGGGGGGTGAATGTATTGGTAACAGACTGAGCTTGTAAAAGAAGTTTCTTCTGGAGCCATGATTTTTTTCTATCTCAGAACAGATCATTCTAGAGGAGCAGTTGCATGCACTTGGATATTTTCTCTCCTTGGGAGTGTTCGTGACCAAATGAAAGCTTTAAAAAAAAAAAAAAAAAAGCCAAGTGTTGACAGTGTGACAGTGACAGTTCAGGTGAGCCCTTTTGGTCAGGTTAGTAATTACTTACTCTGAATATTTTGTACTTGAACTACAATATAAATACTGACAAAGAGGAAAGGGGGAGGAAGTTCTAGCAGTATATATATATATATTTTTTTTAAATCAACTGGTATAGAAATGCAGTGAATAGTTTGGAAAATGGGGTAAAAGATCAAGCTTTCAACACTGGAACAGAAAACAGATGTCAAATCTGAACATATTTTTTGTGTAGTGCACAAATAAAATGTTCCAATTCCTGATCAAATAGAATTGACTGATGAGCTGCTAGTGAAGATTGCTTAATAGGGTTTCAACATGTTTGTCACTTACACTTAGCAGTGTATTTTTTTGTATGAAAATCATTTAGAAAAAATGAAAATGATGCTAACTAATTTTGAATAATTTATTGTAATTTTTAGCCTGTTTATTTTATAACCAGCTCAGATGAATTGCCCCCATTTGGCAGTACTTTGGAGGAAAGAAGAAAGCAATAGTAGTAACAAGAAAATTGGCATACGGTTTAATGACTTCCTAAGGGTTTGTAATAGTCTAGTATAAAGGAAATTCAATTATGTTAAAATGTTTTCTTCTATTTTTTTAATGTAGATTCAGTGCATCGTTCTTGGTTGCTGACCAGTTTTCTTGGGGAGCAGTTTAAAAAAGGAGTGTAGGCGTAATGAGTAACAAGGAATGGGTTTTTGGGAAGTTGAAGGACATGCAAGGAAATGGAAGCAAAAACAGGCACTGGGAATTTTTCTTTAGAGCCTGAGAAAATGAAAAGCAGATAGCCAGCAGTATCAAGATGGCAACTCAAGTATGGCTTTATAATGAATTGGAGACAAGAGCTTTTATTTGAGTCCTTTTTTTGTGTAGGCTTGCTGCAAATATGTGAAGGATTGGAAAAGATTTCATCAAGGGTGAGAGACCCAGTGCACGGGTAGTACTTTGTAACAGTGATGATAACTTGGGAAGCAGATTCTCTCTTAAGAGGGTGAGTGGCTGAGCAGGCGAGGAGGGTAAATGGAGAGCTGCAGTTGTTCGCACGTCTATCTGAGAGGGAGACAATAGTCATGGTGTCAGAGAAGGACACGAGGGGTCTGTGAAAGAAAGAAGATGCATCGTTGTGGTGGATGCATGAAGATGGTCACAGGGACATAGAGCAGAAATTGTTTTGTGAGCAAGAAGCTCATGGGAAATGCTCATTGTAACTTAGTACAGTTCATCACTAAATAGAGCAATTCTGAAGTTTTTTTTATAGTTAATTTTTGAGGTGTCTTGTTTTCCTCCCCTGAAGAAAAGGTAGAATTTCCCAAGAGTGCTTCGATGCCTCTACTTTCATCTAATGCCAGATGGCTAAAAGCTGGATCTATATTGTGCATCTGTACTTTGGGGGCTGTAGCCCCAGAGAAAATTCCCCTGGAAGGTTGCCTGCCTTGGGAAAGACTCACCTTTCAGAAAGAATAAAAGTAGGTGTAATGGCAGATTTTATTTCCAGGGAACACATAGTGGGAAATATAAGAAAATGGATAATGAGTATTAAAAAGATTAAGGGCTGCTAGAAGGGAATCTGTCAAGAAATTAAATGTTTCAGTAGAAGTGGTTCCCTGAGTTATGTCAGAGTTAACACAAATATTCATAAGACTTACTCTTCAAATGTTTAGAAGCCAAGGCTGATGAAACTAATCATTCCAGGTTATAACATGGAGAATTACAGCAAATCTGTTTTATTTTTGATAGCCACTTAGTGCTTAAACTAAGTCAATGTGCATCACTTTATCATGTTAATATTTGTACATGCCCAGTGTGCAAATAAGGCTGCAAATAACAAAGTAGTTTGATTCCTCCATCCTCTCATGGAAGACTATTGAGTTGTTGGGGAAAAACATTTATTTGCTGCAACTTCATCAATTCCATGTAACTAATCATAGATAGTTGTTGATTTCTGGTGGGGATTAAAAAAAAAAAGCTACAGGCAGAAGCCAATCCATAGTTTCTGGTGAGTTGAGGCAATACTTGTACCCTGTTAGCCTAGGCCAATCTGAAAATACTACAAAATCATAGAATTTCCAGTAATTAAGATAGAATCTGTTTCTTATTTTGTTTGTACTCTTCTGTACAAAACTTGCAGGTTTCTGTTCCAGGAATGCTATTTTTTTTTCCACCAAAGTGGTCAGGATAATGATTCTCTTTGATATGCTTGGAGATGTACTGTGGTTCCTTTTGAGTTGAAGCTGTTCCTAAAATAAAATGCATTTTCCAAAGCACTGTGCTGTGTGGCTGACCAGTATGTGAGGAAGAGGGAAAAGTGCAAATTGCAGTTAGTGATGTGTCCCTTTGTTCATGTTGCTTACTCCTGGGCTGTGTATCTCCTGGCATGATTCAAGAGTAGGCTTACCCCACAGCAGTCCTTGGACTGGTGTGTATTGCTGTTGAACTTGGTTTAAATCCAGACTAAACCAAGAATTATTAGTGAATGATTGATCACTTGTATTTGGATACTACAACTGTGATTTTAATACACAGAGAGAAGGATGCAGGAAGCAGATACGCGAGTCTGTCGCCACCAACAGCACAAGCACACGTGACCCTAGGAATCCAGGGCACAGAAAAACATTTGCTCTTGATCCAGCCGATTGGTCTCCTGTTGGCTTCCTAAAGGACAAGAATGGTATGATTATCTCTGCTGGATCCAACAGTTACATAAGCAGGCCAGGTAAGATTTTATTTGAAGAACCACCTAAAAGCAGTTGTAGCTAATACACAGGTGTCAACTGGTCAGTTTCTCTCCCACTATTAACATTCATGTAAGTGGAATGCATGTGACTGGCAATTCAGTTTACTGCTTTGAAGCATTACCTGGATTTTGTCCCTATCTGTCATTCTGGACCTCAGTATGACTTTTCGAGGGTGTTTGCAAATCTTGATTCCTCATTTAAACTCTTAGTGGGGGCACTCCTCCTGGACAGCAGTGCTTGGGTGTGCATTTGTTTGCTCCTCTGTGAAGAGGATGCACTTGGTTGTTTTGTAGAGATGTCTGCTGTGATGATTGTCAAAGTGATGGAGAACCCCTGTCAAGGTTTTTCTCTGGAGGTGTAGGGTCAGATGCCTCAGGGAAGAGTTCTTTGATGATCAGAGTGCGAACAGAGGCTCAGTGTCCACTGTGTACAAAGAGCTCTTCAAAGCCACATGGAATTGGGAAAAGAGTGAGCAGTGCCAGGTGGGATTAGCTCAAAGTGTTCTTGATTTCCCAGATCTTTCCAGGTGGTACTTGAAAAAACTTGGTTAATTTGAATTAGGCAAAAGTAAAAACTGTGACTGCATAGAGCAACTTCCAGTACAAGCCACAGTGGAGCCTCTCAAATAGTCTTGCTGTAGTACAGCTGGATTTACAGATAAACCCTAAAATAACTTGTCACAGTTGTTGAATGCAAATATGTGAACCAAAAATGTTAGTTTTTAGGATTCTTTTAACAGCTGTTCAAATAGATCTTCCTTTACATACCATAAAGTCAGCTGATCTTTAATCTCCTTTATGCTCTCTAACTTAACTTAAGAACAGGGTGTTGATGAAAGTCTTTCCACCACCTCATTAAAGAAAAGTAATGCTTCCTTCTGTGCAACTCTAGAGTGTATTTGTTCTGGTTTGAGTGAGAACAGAATTAATTCTGTTCAGTGATTTTACTTCTCAGCTCAGTTCTTCTAACTGCACTGTCTG
>JANIJG010004070.1:3170-13929 GCA_024611175.1 Megaceryle torquata | reverse complement strand
CATGTCCAGGTGGTATTTGCTGTCATTGTCATGCAAAGCATAGCATTATTATATTTTATATATTATTATATATATTTTTTATATAAAATATATTTTATATATTATTATTATAGCCAGTACCCTTGTTCCAGTTCTATCTCCCTGGATGACATAACCATAGATTAAACTCATTATCCACTATCACTTTATGGCATAATCTTTTCATTTCTCTGTTAACACACATCTGAGACATATCAAGTTCAGACGGGCTCACCCCAAAGGAAATACCCTGATCTTTCCTTACAAAGAATACTTTTTATTTTCAGTAGCAAAAACCCTCAGATCTAACCAACACCACCACAAAAAAAAAAAAAAAAAAAAACCAAAAAAAACCAAAAAACAAACCCACACAAAACAACACAAAACCCAAAGACAACTCCCCCCCCAAAAAAAAACACAAAGCAAAACCACACAAAAAACCCCAACAACATCCAAACCAAAAAAACACTCCAAAAAACCCACTTAGAGGTTGACTTAAGGACAGTATTTTATTTTTCTTTACAGATCACCTATTTGGCCAGACCTCCCAGGCCAGTATCCTCACTACTGCTCACACTGGTGCAGCTCCATCGGCAATGTTTGGAGTTCTGTGGGGAGGAAGCTTTCAAGGGTGAGATGCCTTTTCCCTCCCAAAAGCCACCAGCACATTTCCGGGTAAACTGTGCCTCCTTCCTTCCATCCTCTGCTACAGGGGTGGCCTCTGATAGCAGCCTTCCTCCAGAAACAACACTGTGTTTTGCTCAGTTACTTTAACAGTATGATATTGTAGGGAAACAGAGCTGTAATCTGTAATAAATCATTCGTACCAAGCTGCCAAGGAGATAGCTGCACAGAAGAAAGAGAGGAGCTGTCAGTCTGTTCCCTCAACAAATCTGAGCCATGAGACAGCCCTGCGGTTACAGGGAACAGGCACAGCAGCAAGAGGAGCACTTTCAAGTTGGCAGACTGATGCCACTGATTTTTGTGTTCTCTCTATCACACGTCCAGGGCAAGTCATTCAAATACCTTAAGATCCCAGACTGTCATCCCAGGGGAGAGGTCAGCAGACCAGACCCAGACAAAGAGCCTGAGAATATTCTAGTTCCTCAGAAACTGCTCCTATTTTCAGCTGTTGCTACTCCAGGAACATGAATTGAAAGCAAAGCTCAACCCCCCACACGCACACACTTGATGCCATAACTGCTTTATTTTGCTGTCAGCCACAGCAGAGAGGACCTTGAGAATTACCTTCTTTGTCCACCACTGGCCCAGCTATTCTAATCTCATCAGTAATGCAAACACTGATCATAGAAAGGAGTGTGCTAACCTGTCTATGCTGTGCTCTTTCTGCATGGCTAATGCACTGCTGACTGGCAGTTAGAAAACCCCAGTGCAGAGTCCCGTCATTTTCCCCAGGTCTGAGTTGAGCAGAGCTGGCTCTTGTAAGCTATTCTTTGAGTCTTCCAGACAGGTCAGTCTGTACAGCACTGCTGGGCTCAACTATTTTCTCACAATTTAGGGAATGCAGGTAGAAACACCCAATAAGCAAAAGGTTACTCTTGGTCCCAATGATCTATCTTCTCTCTGATGAAGTCCCCAGCACTCTTCCTGCAGCAGCAGCATTAAAGCTGCTCCTGTGTCCACTGGCCACTTTTTCAGAGTGACGCTGCTCAGGATCATGTCCCCGTGTGACTACCAGCAGGTATGCGTGTCCTGGACTTGCCTAAAGCGATGGCAGCAGCTAAGTACAGCAGCACGTAACTCACACAGTACTTTCCAAACTTCAGTGCCACAACTCAGCCGGGAGGAAATCTCTCTTGGCTCCCTCGACCTAAATGCTTATTCCAGTACTGCCTGTCTTAACTCCTCCCCAAAGCAGGAACAGAGTATTTGACCCCACTGCCTTTGGGCTATTACTGATCCTTTGTGCTGCTGCTGTGGAGAGAATGCTGGGAATTTCAGCAGAAAGAATATGGATCATTGGGACCAAGAGGAACCTTTGACTCAGTGGGTGTTTCTACCTGCATTCCCTAAATTGTGAGAAGACAGCTGAGCCCAGCAGTGTATAATATGAACAGACAAGACAGAAAGAGGGAGCAGCACTTCAAAGATGACAGGGATATAAGTCATCAGGTCACAGCACCCAGGAGCTTGAGTCTTGGGCAAGGGCCTCAGCATGGGAGGTGCTGTCCAAATGGCAAAAGAGAAAACACCTTCTGCCCTAGAAACTGGAAACTCACACCTCAACACATGCATAACCCTGCTGGGTTCTGCATCCATTCCATGGTATTTCATGGCACCTCTTGGTGCCACAGTCCAGAGGAAAGGTCAGAAAAAAAAGTCTGTGAAAGTGGGGGAAGAGGGAACTACAGCCTGGTTCAATGTACTCTGACCATGCCCCGTAGCCCCCCACCCCCCATTTTCCCTTATAGATAAAAAGCAATCCTAATTATCAATACAGGCTGGAGGATGAGGAGCTAGAGAACAGCCTTGTGGAAAAGGACTTGGAAGTCCTGGTGGACATAAGCCAGCAATGTGCACTTTTTGCACAGGCCAATCACATCCTGGGCTGCATCAAAAGAAGTGTGGCCAGCAGACTGAGAGGAGTGATTCTGCCACTCTGCTCTGGCAAGACCCCACCTGGAGTACTGTATCCACCTCTGGAGCCCTCAACACAAGAGGTACATGGACCTGATGGATAAAGTCCAGAGAAGGGCCATGAAAATTATTAGAGTGCAGGAGCACGTCTCATACAAGGACAGTCTGAGGGAGTTGGGGTTGTTCAGCCTTGAGAAGAGAAGGATCAAGGGAGACCTTATAGCAGCCTTCCAGGACCTGAAGGGGGCCTGCAAGAAAGCTGAGGAGGGACTGTTTCCAAGGGCTTGTAGTGATAGGATGAGGGGCAATGGTTTTAAACTAGAGAAGGGTAGATTTAGATTGGACATTATGAAGAAGTTCTTTACCATGAGGGTGGCAGAACACAGGAACAGGTTGCCCAGGGAGGTGGTTGAGGCCCCATCCCTGGGGACATTCAAGGTCAGGCTTGATGAGGCTCTGAGCAACCTGATCTAGTTGAGGATGTCCCTCCTCACTGCAGTGGGGTTGAACTAGGTGACCTTTGGAGGTCCCTTCCAACCTGGGGCATTCTAGCATTCTATGATTCTGCCACCCACACCCATAATACACTGTAACGCCACTTTGCACACCAAGTGCTGAAGGTCACAAATGGGAACAGCACTGCTTGACCTGCTGATCTGAAATTGCCTTTAGTGTCAGGTACCAGTGTCCCAGCCTCCTCCATGGGAAGGAAGGCCCAGCTGCCAGTGCAGAGCAAGCTGCTCCCCTCTCAAAAGGGAAGGAGCCTGTCAGAAGCAGGAGGGAGGAAGCACATTGCTGTCTGCCACAGGCAGCTCTCCCAGAGGCTTTACATGCCAGATTCCCTCCCTGTTTGCTCTCCCTTGAGAACACCATGGTCTGGAGACTAGGGGACATTTTATGAATTAGTCTAGCCTATTTGGGAGTTTTAAGATGACTGAAAGTGTAGCACTGGACACCGCTGGACAGTCTATACTGATTTTATAATGACCCTTAATCCCCGATGGACACTATGGCAGATTAGAAAGGATGAAATGTTTTTCAGGGGAATTTCTGAAGCTTTGTACCCTGGTTCAGAGCTGGATGGAGAAGTCACAGACAAGGCAAGGATCGTGGCATTTGTGAGTGCAGAACCATTTGGGCAGCACACAAGCAGGCATCCTTTCTCCCACAGTTTTTCCTGAACATGCTAGTCCCAGATGAACTCTGACCACAGACTCTAAAGTGGCTACCCCACACATCTGACCTCAGAGCATCCTCCAAAGCTGAGGTGAGCTCCTTCCCTTCTCATTCTGGGCTGGGCACTGAACTGCAGGCAGAGCCTTGTAGCTCACTGCGAGCACTGACCTTTGAGAGGTGTAATGAGAGAGGTTTACAGCTCACACAGCCATCCACATTGAGATGGGCAAGCTGTGCTTGCTGCCAGACAGTCCCTTCCCCCTGGCTTCCATCCAGAGCTTTAGGCACATCCTGGATGACAGGTCAGGTCTCAGTCATACTCACATTATTGCCAGGCTGAAGCCAGCTTCCTGAGCTATTCTCTCTGCACAGCAAGCAACATGATGTTCCTTTCTTCCTTCAGCAACAGGAGACAGCTCTCCACCACCACCTGGCAAGGGGTCTGCCCAAAGGCAGCTTCAGAAACATTTAACCTCTCTTCTTTACCTGCCCCAAAGGATGGTCTCAGACCACATCAGAAGGCTCACTGGAGTGTCTGTGCTCCATCAGAGTACAGACACCCTGAAGCAAGGCAAACTGGCTGTGCAAGGTGGACAGCTCAGTTCAGGGTCAGGCATCCCAGGAAGATGCAGTCATGGTTGCAGTCACTTACACTGATTAACTGAGGATAAGCAAAGGCAGCAGAATGTCGCGCTTTCCTTCGTAGTACAGTGAGAGGGCTCAGAAGAATGGTTTCTTTATGGCTGGGCCTGCTCTGTAACTCAAGGCTTCAAACAG
This sequence comes from Megaceryle torquata, assembly GCA_024611175.1. Classification (NCBI taxonomy): domain Eukaryota; kingdom Metazoa; phylum Chordata; class Aves; order Coraciiformes; family Cerylidae; genus Megaceryle; species Megaceryle torquata. The sequence goes on along the minus strand of JANIJG010004070.1, from coordinate 9,360 downwards.
AACAGGTTTGCAAACAGGAGCTGCCTGCCCATTTCCCAGCAAGGGGCAAAAGAAGGGAGAAGATGGACAAAACACCCTGGCCCTCCACCCCACGGAGAATGGCTCTGAAGATCAGACTGTCATGCAGGAGCACAGCAGTATCAACACCACAGCAGGATGTGACTGCATCAGGTTGCACATTTGCTCCAGCTGCTCCTCTAGCTTTATGTTTTGGGGTTTTTTTTGTGAGTTGTCATAGTAATCCCACCAAACATGCCTCCCCACCTCTGTCCTTTGTCTCTGCTCCCCCAAGCCTTGCTGTACCCTCCCTGCTGCCACACACATAAAACATGCTGCACAACTCCCAAAAGCCTCAACATGCTCCCAAAGGCCTGTTCATCACCCTGAGGAAGAAAAGGGAATAGGTCCCCACCCAGAAGCTCCTCTAGCTGCACCCCCATCATGCTGGGGCAGGCAGGGATGCTTCAACATCACCGTCTGTCCCATGCTGCCTGCTCCATGGTGGTGACACAGAGCCCCTGTCCACACCAGACCAGGACAAGGCAGCTGCCTGAAGGTCAGAAAGCCCCAGGAGCTCTTTCTACCCTGCAGCAGGACTGGGTTTAATGGAAATGGGGGTCCCAGACTCTTCTTGCTGCAGCCTGGGCAAGTATGTCCTAAGTCTCCACTCTCCAGTCCCAGCCTGTTTCTACTTGAGGCTGGTCTGTTTGGCTGCACTGAACCTCACTGTGGCTTGAGACAGAGACAGGATCCTGCTTTGCTTCCAATCCCAAAAACTGTTTTCTACCATTGCTGCATGTTGCTAAGCAGTTAATTAACCCAGCATGTAAGCAGAGCATCTCTCCTTTCCACCTCTGCCATACAAGCACAACAGACAACAAAATGACCTTGTTGAACTACTCCCAGGTGTGATACCTGTCAATATTTATCAATTAAATAAACAACTTAACAGAATGGATAAAAAAAGAATACTATAAAAGCTCTGCTTCCCTCCCCATTCTGCCCTTCCCCAGGTCTAGCAGGGCCCACCACATCACTCAGGGGTTATAGCAGAAGCTAACAAAGCCTCGGTTCTGATCCAGGGTGAGTCATGGAGCTCAGGAGACTGCGCAACTTCCTTCTGATACCATCAACCATATCTCACACAGGCTAAAAATAAAGATGGGCCTAAACTTCAGAGCTGCATCTTGCCTCAACACGAAACTCAGCAAAGCTCAGCACTGCTAAAAAAAGCACCTGAGCAGGTGCAAATAAAAAAAAAGTGCAGAGATGCCAAAAGACTTGGGTGTACAAAGAAGGGAGAGGCCAGGAGGCCTCACCCTGTGCTGCACTGGAGGCTGGTGGTGGCAGATGCCAAGCAGCCATCCAGCCATACAGAGAAGGCCAGAGTTAGGCTCTCACCTCACTTGGCTGTGAGATTTGGAGTATTTCCACACCCAGACATTTTATGGTAGACTGTTTTCTGCACCACGTGTGCCCATTTAAGATAACAGGAACTGACTGCTGCAAACATGAAGGATGATGCATTTTTGGCAGGAAAAGGCTGTAAAGCTGCAACCTGATTCCCCACCATGAAATGCATGGGCACCAACAAAGCAAGGTCCAAAGGGTGCTTGGTGCAAAGGCTAAAAAAAGGGGGTCACACATACATCTGATACGGCTTAGACACTATAGGTAGGTGAGGAACTCAAAGTTATTCCTAATCCTTGGGATGCTATGTCTCAGCAAAACCTTCACACATGAGGATATGGGACTCACATAGCACTTAACAGAGAGCCACAGGATCACACATAAATAGGAGCTCAGAGGGACACCAGCAATGTTCAGAGACCTAAAATTAGACTCAGCAGATGATCTTCTGCTCCATTCTTGGGAGCAGCGAGAACATACAAGGATCCAGCTGTCCCAACACTCCCATGAGCAGGATCTTTGAATACCCGACCTACTTGCAACAGAGGTGGTAGGGCAAAGAAGAGATTCCTCACATATCTCCAGTGCCAGTACTCATGAGGAACCCAGGGCCCCAGCCCTGAAGAGGGAACAGCATTTGTTTAGTGCTTCCAGTGGAAAGACCACCTCATCCTAGATCAGCTTGTCAGATCAAGGGGCAATGGCAGCACACACGCTAAGAGGAGTCTGAAGGACATTAGGCTGACCACTTTCTGTTGAAGGTTATAAACTCTGCTCTGCCAAGCCTTTGAGTTTGCCAACAAAACATCCCATCCCATTCCTGACAGAGGCAATGCAAACCTATCCAAGGGTCTGCAAGCTGTACTGGCTTCCAGATTACTGCCCACTGCCTTAAACTGAGCTAACATGGTTAATTCATCAGTGAACTTCTATTCAGGCTATCACTTTGGCTAGGCAATATCCAAACCAGAGAGAAGAGGTTAATCCTATGGCTAAGTAATGGCAGAAGCTGCTGTGTAACACCTATATGGGAGATTTGCTGTCCATGAAGATATCCAGCTACTTGGTCATCAAGGTGGGGGGCTGGTAAAGAAAAGCAGATCCAACATGGTCAGTCGTGTTAAAATGTCTCCTGTCAAAAGGCAGGGGAGCCCTGAGAGGATGTTGTGAGCTTGGTGGACTGGGGTCTGCAAGCAGCTCTAGCAGAGCCAAGGAATGGCAAACCTTTTCTCTGTTCTTAGCCTTATGTCTCTTTCCATCACCAAGTGACAGAATATTCCAGCATGCACCAGGTATTAGTGATTGCCACAACTCAGCTGAATAAAGGGGCTGCTCTGCTGCCACCATGATGTGTGGCTGGGAGCCCACAGCACACAGCACTGACATAAGCAAAGGACTACTTCTTTCTTTTCTTTCAACTTCACGAGTAAATCTACCCCTACCTCACTCACTCTTGGTACCATTCAGCATCAGGCTAAAGGACGAGACAGCCTGAGGCTCAGTCTCCAGCTGTCTTGTGGCTGGCCCCAAACTTCCCTAGCAGACACTTCAGAGGAAGAGCCACAAAGCCTGGGCAGACACACATCTTAAGCAGCAGCTTCCCCAGGTAAGCCCCCCTAGCCTACCTGAGCTCTGGGGTGGCAGAAGGATTCAGCCTGGAGGCACAGTGCTGATGAGGGTTCCCTTCCCACAGAGGAGCACACTGCACAGGCAGGGCAGGCACTGCTGGATCCCAGGCAGGCGTGCAAGCATCCAGGCACAAAGACTGGATGGGAAGCCCACAGACATCTCAGCCTGCTCCAGGCTGGTTACCTTGGAGCAGCAAGGGCATGACCTTCATATTTCTTGACAGTGGCAATACAAAGACTACCAGTCCTCTTGACACACTTCACTATGACTAAGCCTCATACACCATGATCAAGGGTCTCCTCAAGCTACAGAATCCTAGGAAAATGCAGGCAGAGCCTAACTGGTTTTGATAGAAAGCAGGATCACGTCATGAGGTCTGGGTGAAGTCTCAGCTCTGTTTGTTTAGGTAAAGGACAGCAAGCAGCAGAGGCCAGCATCTGGGAAACAATCCCATTTGATAGTCAGTATGCAGGATGAGTGCAGCAAGCAGCACAGACCACAAGTTCCCAAGGGCCTAAAACACACTGTCCTTGAGCTCTCAACAACTGCGAGCAGGGTTCAATGGTCTTAACAGCACCAGCTGCACACATCCAGGCTCCCTCCATCACACTGCCAGCTAGGTGGGAGGCAGGAAAACCCAACAAGCTTGGGCTGTGGGAGCACTTCACTTGGGTGACACCTACTCTGCAGAGCTGTCCCTATGGGCCTAGGGGAGGAGGGTACAGAGATCCCCTGCTTCTTCACACAGCTGTGATGAAGGAAAAGAAGCCAGTGATGACAGAACAGGTGCTAACCTTGGTGTAGGGGGCTGCAGCAGATGGAAAAGGCAGCTTTCATCTGTCAGTACCCACAGTATGGTCTTGGGCTTGCTTGCTCTGGCTGTCTTGGGTGACCTGGAAGGACAAGTGCACTCACATGTTCAGATCAGCTGGGAACTACCCTGGCCACACAATAAGACCTTCTAAACACTGGGCAGGTAGTAATCACTCATCCAGGCCAAGTGAGTTAGTGGCTTAAGCACAGAAGTGTCAGACTCCAAGCACCCCAGCACCTTGAAGATCCCACTGTGTCTTTTACCAGTGACAAGGCCACCCCTCCACCTGCATCCCCAACTCCCTCTCAAGGTTCCAGTTATCACACCACTTCTGAGTGACTCTGGGTGGGTGCGTGGTTGGTTCCTCAGAGAAGGTTGCTGCCACCATCCCCTTCCCCAGGCTTCCGTGGGAAATAAAGTCCTTTTTGCGTCCTTAGCTTTGTTCTTCTCCACCCACACAGTGGTACGCTGCCCAACCAGAGGCCTTGACAGTGGATGTGATGGCATATGGTTTATTTTCCAAAACAGGGTCTAGCTGTGGTCCCCACAAGCCACCTACTAAACCACCCAACAGGGATACAGAACCATGGCAGGGAGCACCAAACTCAAGATACTGCTCCTAACAACCCAAACAGATCAAGTTAAGGTCAATGCCACAGTATCTCCCAGCCTACAGCAAAGGGGGAAAACAACAACTTAACAGAAGTCTCCAAGAGGCCTGCCAACACTATCACAAAGATGTTGTTTAAGACTCCTCCCCAGGCTCCCTGTGTTGTAAGGTGGAGTCTATGATCTTGAAGGTCTTTTCCAACCTGAGCAATCCTGTGATTCTGTAATCACAGACCACTGGAGATCACACTTTGTGGGGGCTATGTCCTTGTTCCCAGCAGGTCCCAAAAAACGGGATGATATCGTCCTTCCCAAAACCAAGTCTTACATTCTGTCATGAGGGTGATGGAGCACTGGAACAGGCTGCCCCGAGACATTGTGGAGTCTCCTTCCCTGTAGAGATTCAAAACCTGCCTGGATGTGATCCTGTGTAAACTGCTCCGGGTGACCCTGCTTTAGCAAGGGGGTTGGACTCTTACACTCTCCAGAGGTCCCTTGCAACCACTACAATTCTGTGGCTCCTCTGGCCACAGCTACAATGCACAAAAGCTTCTTAGTGAGAGTGCCTGCTCCCCAGCAAGCACAAAAACCCTGTGGTACCACTGGCAGCAGCATGACCCAGCTCTGACCAGAGCCGCAGCACCTGTGAGCAGAGCACTGTGGGCAGCCACAATCCTGGTCCCCGGGAAGCAGAACCTTTATATTGTGATGCAGGGAGGCACTGCCACGGTATTTTACTGGTGGACCAGCACTTAAAATAGTCCTGAAGGCACACAGAAAGTTTGTGTTTAATGTCACCTGTACCTACACAGTGAGCAGGTCAACTTGCACTGGTGTGTCTGGAAAGGTCCCACCTGGAAGCTGTACCAGCTAGTCACCAGTATTTGGAGAGCTTACAAGCAGAACAAGTCCCAGTAAGTACAGCATGTGTATATGTAAATATACATATATTTTAAACTCTCCACCAATTCCCTGCTCTATCATACTATCTTTGAAAGAGGGCTTGAAAGGGACTAAGCCTAAGCAGTGACAAGAATTGCTTCGGACGTGGCTGAAGTACTGCCACCAACATACTGCTGCAGCACAGGAAGCTATGGCAATGCATCTGACAGGGATGGGTTGAAAAAAGCTCCCCAGGAAGAATGTAAATACCCCAAATGGACTGAGGCCAGCAGATCTCGATTATCACCTCAGCTCTTGCATGAAGGGCTTTGCATTTTTGTTCACTTCCAACAAGAATCCCAGAGTTGATATCAGCACTGGCCTGCAACACAGATTTGCTACAAGAAAGCACTTGAGCCAAATCACTAACAGCACTTTTCGCAGCATACGGGACTCCTTTGGAGGCTTCCCATACAAGTATTGTTCTACTACACACTGCTTAGCTGGGGGGTTGTCCAGGCCACAACACAGGCGAATATGACTGCAAACCACCGGCCAGTCCTGAATAAGCTCTCTGAAATGAAGAGTATGTGAGATCAGCTGCTCTTCATTCAGGATTCACAACCAGCTGAAGACACTGACAGAAATGGGGAAAATGTGTTAATTGGCAGTTGTGCATTCACAGGGACAGGCAAGGGAGACTATGAAAGAGAGGTGGAAAGGGAGGATGAGAATTTGCAAAGACACTTCCCAGTCAAAGAAAACAGATTCTAAAGCAAACCTCACACTTTATGAGATAAAAACTTCAGAAGTTATAGTCACCTGGCTCACTTGGTCATAAGCAAA
>JANIJG010004069.1:66716-78032 GCA_024611175.1 Megaceryle torquata | reverse complement strand
ATGTCCCTGCTCTCAGCAGGGGGGTTGGACTAGATGACCTCCAGAGGTCCCTTCCAACCCAGACATTTCTATGTTTCTACATTTCTATGTTTCAAAGGGGGATAACATAAAATAGCTCAAAAGCAAGAATACAGTAAGGAAACTGGTAGGACCACTTGATGATCAACATGTAAAAGGGACACTCACAGATGATGAAGCCACAGTAGCAAAGATTGCTGAATTCTTTGCATCAGCATTCACCATAGAAGACCTTGGGCAGATTCTTTGGCAATCAGATCAGAAGAACTAGATCAGGTTGAGACAAAGATACAGGGTGTAGTAAACAAGTAAGTCAAACAAGTAAGCTATATGCTAACAAGTCATGAAAACTGGATAGCATTGATTTGGGAGTGCTGAAGACCTCCAATACAAAATTAGGTGGCTGTGGGCCAAAGTGTGTTAGCTCTCATTACAAACAACCCCTCTGACAGAGATCTTGTGGTTTTCCAGTGAAACTCCTAGTCACAAAAGGGCTCCAAAAAGGGGACTATTAGTTAGTGACTCTGTCTTCCAGCCCTGGTAAGATAGCAAACTCTAACGCATAAGAGGGTCATTGAACAAATGGGTTTGCATGATCTCTTGGGAGAAACTTGACAGAACTTCTGTGAAGATGTGAACACCTAATGGTGTTCTGGGAGGGTGGTAGGAAGCATCTGGATAAAGGGTGTACTCATACTTAAGGCTTACCACATGTGGATTTGCAAAAAGCTTCTGATAAAGTTCCACACCAAAGGTTGTCAAAGCAATCATGTTGCTATGAGACTTGAGAAAGGTTCTGTTTTGGATTGAAAGCTGGTTGAAGGATTGGAAGCAAACCGTAAGTCTTAATGGTCTCTTTCCAGGATGAAGAAGAGTCATCAGTAGAATCATAGAATTGTCAGGGTTGGAAGGGACCTTAAAGATCATCTAGTTCCAACTCTCCTGCCAATGGCAGGGTCACCTCCCACTAGATCAGGTTGCTCAGAGCCCCATCCAGACTGGTCTTAAAAAATCTCAAAGGATGGGGCTACCACCACCTCTCTGGGCAACCTGTTCCAGTGTCTCACCACCCTCATGGTGAAGAAATTCTTCCTAATGTCTAACCTGAATCGACCTATCTCTAATTTTAATCCATTCCCGCTAATCCTATCACTGCCCGACAGCCTAAAAAGTCCCTCCCCAGCTTTCTTGTAGGCCCCCTTAAGATACTGGAAGGCCACAATAAAGGTCTTCCCTGAGCCTTCTCTTTTCCAGACTGAACAACCCCAACTCTCTCAGTCTGTCCTCATAGGATAGGTGCTTCAGGCCACTGATCGTCTTCGTGGCCCTCCTCTGGACACGTTCCAGCACATCCATATCTTTCTTGTAATAGGGGCTCCAGAACTGGACGCAGTACTCCAGGTGAGAATGGAGTAGAGGGGGAGAATCACCTCCCTCAACCTGCTGGCCACACTTCTCTTGGTGCAGCCCAGGATACGACTGGCTTTCTGGGCTACAAGTGCACACTGATGACCCATGTTGAGTTTCTCATCTACCAGTACTCCCAAGTCCTTTTCTTCAGGGCTGTTCTCGAGACAGTCACTGCCCAGCCTATATTGGTGCTTGGGATTGCTCCAACCCAGATGGAGGACCTTGCATTTGGCCTTGTTGAACTTCATGAGGTTGGCATGGGCCTACCTCTCCAGCCTGTTGAGGTCCCCCTGGATGGCATCCCTTTCATCCAGTGTGTCAGCCGCCCCACACAGCTTGGTGTCATCGGCAAACTTGCTGAGGGTGCACTCAATGCCACTGTCCATGTCGCTGACTGGTCCCAGTACTGATCCTTGAGGGACTCCACTTGTCACTGGCCTCCACTTGGATATGGACCCCTTGACAGGCACTCTTTGGGAGTGGCCATCAAGCCAGTTCTTTATCCAATGAATTGTCCATCCCTCAGACCCATGTTTCACCAGCTTGGAGACCAGAATGTCATGCGGGACAGTGTCAAAGGCTTTGCTCAGGTCCATGTAAATAATGTTGGTTGCTCTTCCCCATCTATTGATGTTGTGACCTTCTCATAGAATGCCACCAGGTTAGTCAGGCATGATTTGCCCTTGGTGAAGCCCTGTTGGTTGTAGGCAATCACTTCATTGTTACTCACCTGCCTCAGTAGTGCCTCCAGGAGAATCCGCTCCATCATCTTACCAGGCACAGAAGTGGGACTGACTGGCCTATAGTTCCCAGGTTCATCCACCTTTCCCTTTTTGAATATGAGGGTTATATTTCACCTTTTCCAGTCAGTGGGGACTTCACTGGACTGCCATGACTTTTGGAATATAATAGAAGGACCCCTATAATAGTAGGGTCTTCCATGGTTCACTGCTGGGGCAGGTTTTATTCTGCATCATCATCTGTGACTTAGTGAATGCAGTGAAATGTCCAAGTTTGCAGATGATACAAAAGTCTTTTGAATGAAATGAAAATAGATGGTGAAAAAATCTAGAAAGATCTCACAAAACTGAGTTAACTAAAAGGTGGTAGAAGAGCTTTGGTATATATAAATTTGAGAAAGAGAATAAGGAGAAATAATTAAAGGAGAAATAATTCAAACATGCATGTACAATGCTAGACTTGGAAATGGTGGCTACAGGGTGGACAAAAGAAATTTGAATCCTCATGGACAGTTCTCCAAAATCATTGGCTAAGTATTTACTGGCACCCAAAAAGCCCAATAAATGTTATTCCTTTTACAAAAAGGGCATGAAGGAACAGCCAGGGAACTTCAGACCTGTTAGTTTAACTGCAGTTCCTGGAAAAATTGTGGAGATTATACTGGGTATACCTGAAAGGCATTTAAAGAATAGTATAGTCATCAGGCACAGTCAACATGGGTTCACAAAAGGAAAGTCCTGTTTAACTAATTTGGTACCCTTACATGATAAGATCACCTGCCTAGTGGATGAAGGGAAGGCAGGAGATGTAGTTTTTCTGGATTTTAGTAAGGCTTTTCACAGAATCACAGCATTGTCATGAGGAAGGGACCTCTAGAGATCATCTAGTCCCAGCCCTCTGCTAAAGCAGGATTGAAGCCCTCTGCTAAAGCACGATAGTGTAGAGTACATTTACAGAGGATTGTATTCAGACAGGTTTTCAGAGTCTCCAGAGAAGGAGACTCCACAGCCTCCCTGGGCATCCTGTTCCAGTGCTTATTCACCCTTACAGTAAATAAGTTTTTTTTTTTTTTCAAAACAGAAATAATTTATTTACAAGGGGGTAGTGATTTTTTAAAACTTTTTTGCCCTAGGAGTTTGCGGATCTACTTAAACACAGCAGATTCAAATAGGAATCAGGCAGATTCATGGGCAACAGGTCCAAAACAAGTACTAAAGGGAAAAGACAATATGTACCTTATATCCCTCATCTAGATTAGGGATTGATGCAGATGATGGGGAATTAGGATGGGAAAGAACAACAGAAAATGGCCAGATTTCTGTGCTCTTGGAGTAGCTTCTCCTAGAATCACAGAATCATAGAATGGTAGGGGTTGGAAGGGACCTCTGGAGATAGTTAACACCCCTGCCAAACAGGATCACCTAGGGCATGCTACACATGAACAGATACAGATGGATCTTGAAAGCCTCTAGAGAAGGAAACTCCACAACCTCTCTGGGCAGCCTGTTCCAGTGCTCTGTCACTCTCACAGTGAAGAAATTTTTCCTTACGTTGAGGTGGAACTTCCTGTGTTTCACCTTACTACCATTACCTCTCGTCCTATCACAGGGCACCACTGAAAAGAGACTGAACCCTTCTTCTTGACAACCATCCTTCAGATATTTATAAACATTAATAAGATCCACTCTCAGGCTTCTCTTTCCCAGGATAAACAGCCCCAGGGCTCTCAGCCTTTCCTCATAAGAGAGATGTTCCAGTCCATTCATCATCTTTGTAGCTCTCTGTTGGACTGTCTCTAGTATTTCATTGTCCCTCTTGAACTGGGGAGCCCAGAACTGAACCCAGTACTCCAGATGTGGTCTCACTAATGCAGAGTAGAGGGGGAGGAGAACCTCCCTCAACCTGCTGGCCACACTCTTCTTTATGCACCTCAGGATACCATTGGACTTCCTGTCCACCAGGGCGCATTACTGTTCCATGGAGAACTTGTTTTCCACCAGGACTCTAAGGTCCCTCTCCATGGGGCTGCTTTCCAGTGGGTCTACCCTTAACCTGTACTGCTATATGGTGGTGTTCCTCCCCAGGAGTAGGACTCTACACTTTTCCTTGTTGAACTTCATTAGGTTTGCCTTTGCACACCTCTCCAGTCTTTTCAGATCTCACTGGATGGCAGCACAGTCTTCTGGTGTATCAGCCACTCCTCCCAGTTTAGTATCTTCAGCAAACCTGCTGAGGGTACACTCCATTTCTTCATCCAGGTCATTGATGAAGATGTTGAATAAAACTGGACCCAGAACTGACCCATGGGGAACACCACTACTTACAGGTTGCCAGCTGGACTATGCACCACTGATCACAGCCCTGTGAGCTCTGTTGTTCACCCATCTCACTGTCTGCTCTTCTAACCCACACTTCCTGAGCTTACCCATTAGGATGTTATGAGAGACAGTATCAAAAGCCTTGCTGAAGTTAAGGTAGACAACATCCACTGCTCTCCCTGCATCTACCCATTCAATCACATCATCATAGAAGGCCATCAGATTAGTCAGACATGACTTTCCTTTAGTAAATCTATGCTGGCTACTCTTGATAATCTTCTTTTCTTGCATGTGCCAAGATATGATCTCCAGAATGAGATGCTCCATAACCATTCCAGGGATGGAGGTGAGGCATTGCCATTGCCATGGTTGTGGCCAGGTACTGTCCTTATCCATGTCTCTGTATAAAATACAGGTATTTTTATTTATTAAGATTTATTCTTGCTATAAAACTCTTGGCAATATTTATCATCCATAGAAAAAGTCAGAGTTCTGAAAAAGAAATATTTGTTAAAAATATCTGTGTTTCTTATCTCATCCAAGAGCTGAGGTCTATGCCGGGGAGAGCTTATTTTTTAATGAAGGGAGGCATGCCAATCAAATACAAATTGGCACAAGCAAAAAAGGGGGAAACCTGGGGAAAACACTCAGGTACAAGTCTAAGACCTGATGCCCACAATGAAAATGGCAATGAAGATTGCATGCTGGCATCATAATACCTCAGGTGTGATTACAGCTGTCACACAGTCAGTGGAACAAAATATCCTTCAGTGCTTTGTGTGGAACAAAACATTTCTCTACCAGGACTTTGACAAGAAAATGAAACCAAATCAAAGAGGAGTTTTGGCTTTGCCCCACCTGTGTCCCTTTCTTTCCTGGCTTGACTTCAGCTCTGCTGTGTCCTATGGAGACCATGCTCTGCTCCGTCCCACTATTCCTCCATCCCAGTCACATCTCAGGGCAGAGCACTTCAAGGCAGATCATGGGAGTACCTGTGGAGATCAGGCTTGTGACTGGAAAGTGTCCCAGCCTAAGCCTAAATTGTTCTTATCACCTGGACATCTGCTTTGGGCTGTGAGCTGGCAGGTCCTGCATTAGCTACCTGTCTGACCTCCTCTCTCTCCATTCATCCAATCCACCTCAATGGACACTCTTCAAGTCATGATTTGTCTTCATCTGTACAAATCCCAAAGCCGACTTGGCACCTACCTGCCACAAACTTACCAGTGAGGTGTTTTAAAATCTGTGGTTGGTACTTGCTTCTGACATTAGGTACATTTGAAATTCTTGCCTTAAAACACAATTTGAAGTTAAAGCTTTTTTCCATTTGTTACTCCCACAGGATTTCTCCTATCCCAGGTGTTCTCTGATTTCTACTGGAAGAGGGATTAACACTTGGACTAATCGCTGAGTGGGTCGCTTGATGTAATGGTCTTGAGAACCAGATGTTATCTGCACACACTTGTACACTTTCAATGCTGTATGTATATGTATGTAAGTTGTTCATATAGACATTTCCCAGTCTTCCCAACTCAGCATGGAGTGTGCCATTCAGCTCTGATGGAAACTTCTAACTGTTGTCACTAAATTATTTTCATACAGAGAAAAATGCAGACACTAGAGTCTTGATCTTTCTTCCACAGTGTTTGCATATGTGTGTTTGTGAGGCTGTTCATTGCTACACATATACATTTGCTGGGCAAAATAGGGTCACATGGACTTAGATCAGATAAGCATGTGCCTTTGAATACGCTGATTCTATTTATATGTAACAGCTTCTTTTGTTTTGGATTTTTTTGTTGTTGTTGTTGTCTTTCATATCTTGATCTGAGGCTTATTAAATTGCTATTAGAAAACACTGCATGGCAAATATTATCTATATGGCTCTGTGTCCAGGATGCTCTACTGATGAAGGAGGAGAAGAAAGAAAATGGAATGAAGGCATTCTGTTCAAATGAGCAGCTTACTTGCTATAAACCTGCATACACTATTGGGAGACCTGGTAAAAATCCCTAGAAACCCAACAGGAACTCAGAAAATGCTGGAATGTGTTTGTCCTCGCAGAAGACACCCCCTTGTCTAGGAGAACAGAGAATTTTGTGTGACAGTTCCTATTCTGGAGATTGAGAGAGCTGGAGATGGTTCACTGGATTAGAAGGTGCAGCAACAGCATTAATGCAGAGCCTGGCTTATCTTCACAGCAAGAGGCTGCTTGTAAAATCACACTATCAGAGCCAGCATATGGACAGACTAGAGGAGTTTCAAATATTCTGGGGAAAAAATCCCAACCTTTAATTCACGTTCAGAAGGAGTTGCTCCACTACTAATGTAAAGGATGGAATTCACTCTCTTTGGGACAGAAAGTGAGATGAAGGGCATTGCAGCACCATGTCTTCATTGTCATGAGAGTTTTGTGAGTGCCTGCTCTGAAGAGATGTTCCAGAAACACTAATTGAAGATGATCTCTGTAGTCTGCTTTGGCCCTGTATCATTTCTGAGAAACTCATGGGAACTATGGCTCAGAGGACCATGATGAGTCCCTGATTCATGGAGTCAACAATGAGTCTAAGCACAGAACTGGTTCCTTTGACAAAATTATTCACATGTTTATACCCACAATTGGACCCCTTTCTGGACTAAGCCAATGTACTCTTCTTTGGGCATCCCCCACGCAAAGATCTTACAAAAATATCAATGCTCTTAAAATGCATGGCGGTTTTGCTGGTCCAGCATATATGGGGGGAGATTTTGAAAGAAATGGGGGTGGATATGGGGTATTGGGACAGGAGGATGAGAAGGATGTGAATTCTGAGTCCTTCTAGATTGAAAGGGGAATGAATAGAGAGATCTTCTCAAGAGAAATCAAGTTGCTGGGCAATAATCACTGTAGTGGAGCAACCTCTACAGCCATGAGAAATTAGTCTGACATTAGGGCCCTTGACAGAGGTGAGATCCCAGGGACATAGGACAGGCTTTTCTGATCACCTGTGCACCTTGCTTGAGAAGCAGGTACCAAAGTACTATCCTGGATCTCATCCTTCATCCTCCTGCATGTCCAGGATGAGAAACAAAATAATATGAATAGCTTTCATCTGGTCCTTTTCTGAGACAAGCAGAAGTAACAATTCTCATGGTATGTTGAAGTCCTTTGCCTGTCCACTGGGCCTTCCCAGCACTCCCTCCCCTCCTCTGCCAAAGAGGGGATTGCCACATCCCCTTCCAGGGTTGTGTCAACACCCTCCAAACTGCCACACATCTCACTTGGACTCCTTTCATTCTGCTGTCCTAAAAGTTTAATAAAGGTAATGACAGTTGTCTGCCCCGGGCCATTCCTGTAAGTCAGCAAAGAGTGCTCTGATCTTGTAAATCACACTGCAAATTGCCTACATATCTCTCAGATTTTGTTAGTTTATTTGTTTCAGTTTTCCTCTGCAGCTTGCAGCTGGTGCTGGACGAGGGAGACTGGATCAGACCAGACCGACCACAGATTCAAGCCAGTATGGCAAATATGGAACAATTTATCCTTCTTTTTTTCTTTTTTTCTTTTCAGTACAGCAGCAGCAATTTTGCTTTTGAGCCAGCACCTCACAGTCCCTTGTGACTATCACAGATATAAAAATCATGTGATGTTGCTTGGTAACACTCAAATGTAAGTATTGTACATGTCCCGAGGACTGCACTGTATTTAATCAAAAGTAACAAATACTATATAAACACAGCAAATTCAGGGGCATCTGCTATTAATTCAACAGAGCAAGGGTAATAGTGCTGCTCATAAATTTGAAACTCTCTACATATTAAATAGGAATTGCTGACAACATAGCACTTACCATGCAATCTGTAAAAGGGGGGGAAAATATGCTTCACTGGCCATTGATAAATCAAAAGAAATTAAACCTATGGAGTAAACCCAAGACACAGAGAAGGCAGTCTGTCAGAATCAAACAAAACAGCAACCAAATTAACCCGGGTAAGATCCAGGCTATAGCCACAGATCAAAACATTCCTCTGCATATAAACATCCTGCCATGGGGGCTGATCAACATCTCACATTAGTAATACTATATTCCCTGAGAAGGGCTTTCAAGGCACACATCAGCACAAAAGATGTGAAGTTCAAAGCCAACAATAAGAAAACAATTAGAAACAGACATGTCCTACTCACGGACTCCACCAAGAATGGCAAGTTTTTTTATTAGCACAATAATCCCTGCAGTGGCAAAGGAAAGCACTCAGAGAAGTCAGAGAAGAGACAAAATAGTCTGCACAAATTAGAATAACAATATACTAGCAGACAATATTTTATGCGTGCAGAGTAGGAAATAATCTTCTACTTTAGGAGCTTGTTTTCTTTACCCAGGTTTGCCACAACTCCTAGATTTTAGCTGCAGCTGTTAGAAGAAAACATCCCACAATTACTGCGATGGCACTAATCACAAAGTGTTAAAATAAACCTTACTTTTAACTTTAAAATAAAACTAGGCAATGGCTGTGCTGCTGGATCATTTTCTTTGGTCTTCCGTCTTTCTGTTCTCTCACAACTGTTCCTGGAATCAAAGGGCTTTACCTGCACCAGACCAGAATTGCCTCCGTCACTACTGATGCTGCAGTTACTCTAGGCCACTCTGGAATTACCTTGTCCTTTCCAATATTTACTGATTTTGTGATTTTTTTTTCTTTCCTTGGCAAATGTAATCTTGGTGAATTGACACTAAAGGACCACCAAAGACAGATGTTTGCTTAGAGGTTTCCTGTGCAATAATATAGTCCAGGTTAAGATATGAGGCCACTGGAGACAACTTAACCACAGACGAGACTTTCTTCACAGGGAGGCCACCAGACAGTCATTGCAGTGGGACACATTTGCCCCATCTGAGCAGCAGCCCTGGGATGTAGTCCTTTTGCTGAAATGCAGTATCTTCAGCACTTCTTTTATATAGGGAAGGCTATTACACAGGAAGGTTTATTTGGGGATGATCCCCAAATGTTCTGTCTTTCCTATGAGCATTTTGATGTGCTGTGTCATGAAAATGTTGGAGAACTTTGGCTAAGGTCCAATGGCAGTTTTTTACTGTTTAAACTCTTTATTCAGAAATATTAAACAAGAGAAAACCAAACTAGAGGAGGAGGAGGTATTTGTACTAAAAGAGTGAATCCCTGCAGCTTTTTCCCTGTGTGAACACTGTCCATCACTGATGACTAGTTACCTGTCACTCCTCTCCCATGCTCAACAGAGAGGAAAGGAAAGAATGGGTATGGGGGACCATGCTGTCCTTCATTTCACACCATAAGCTTTTTCTTAATTTTGTTTGAGAAAACATAAATCTCCCTGGAGTGGGCTGTCAGCATGAGCTGGTTTGGGGAGGGGGTTATAGAGGGATTGCCTTGGGGTAAAATCAGCCTCCCTCTCCTGATTTGCTCAAATCTTTGGCAGCCCCTAGAAACATAAACCAAATAATTTTGTAACTGTGACTTATTAAAAACCAGTTATAGAGAGGAAAAAAAAAAAAAGAACAAATTTTAAAAGTGGATAGGAGTGGTGATGAGTTCCAGACATGGTCCTGTGCGGCAGGTGGTTAATGGGAACCTTCCGAGGAGTTGTGCTCGGAAAGGTGCCCGAGGGAGAGTCTCTGCAGTTGTATCTGTTAGCAGTAATTTCTTCAGCAATTCTCTGAGGTTGTGAAATAAATATAGGCTCCAATAAAATAGATGGTGCTTGTATTTAAGGATGACTGTGCTCAGAAAGAGCTTGCACTGTGTCAAGAGAGCCATAAGGTGAACAAAGGAAGTGAAATGTAACTTGAAGAATATTATGCATCTCTGAAGCTACATTTAGATCAATTAAATGGATGAAGAGAGAAAAAAATAAATGCAGGTCCTGCACTCTGGGATATAACTGTGAATGTGTTACTCTTAAATCCTCCACAGATATATGCCAAGCAAATTCCCATATAGGCATTTCCATCTTTCACTGACTGCCATCAAAATGAAGCCCATTCAATGGACTCAGTCACAAGGCAAGATTTTTCCAAAGGTCCTAGATCCAAGAAAATCATCCTACTAAAACTTCCAAATACAAAAAAAGCACAGATGTCAGCTCTTGCTGCAGGTCCTGGGTTTATTTCCAAGGTTACTTGAGGTGCTGGTTTCTGCAAAGAGGTTGGGTGCTTCACCTGCTCTTCTGTGTAGTAGCGGTCTACGAAGGGAAAAGTGAATTTGGGAACATTGCGAATGAAGTGTGGTTAGGTAATAGTGCTAACCAGCATCATCCCCTTATGACACAACTGTTTAGACAAAGTCTGGTCTGCTGAAGGTTATTTCTGTTAAGAGGAGAAAACTATTCTACCATAATATTTTAATGTTGAACCATTCTGTTTACTAATCACAGAATCATAGAATTATTGAGGCTGGAAAAGACCTCTGAGATCAACAAATCCAGCCTATCATCACCACATTGGCTAGACCATGTCACTAAGTGCCACATCCAATCTTTCCTTAAACACCTTCAGGGATGGTGACTCCACTATCTCCCTGGGCAGTCCATTCCAGTGTTCTATCATCCTAATATCCAATCTAAACCTCCCCTGGTGCAGCTTCAGGCCATGCCCTCTCGTCCTGTCACTAGTTGCCTAGGAGAAGAGCCTGACCCCCACCTGACTACAGCTTCCCTTCAGGTAGTTGTAGAGAGTGATAAGGTCCCCCCTGAGTCTCCTCCACGCTGAACACCCCTCTCTCCCTCAGCCTCTCCTCATAGACTTTCCCTCCAGTCCCTTCACCAGCCCTGTTGGCCTCCTCTGGACCCCCTCCAGCACCTCAATATCCTTCTTGA
>JANIJG010004069.1:17122-63036 GCA_024611175.1 Megaceryle torquata | reverse complement strand
CTTCCTTCCTTCCTTCCTTCCTTCCTTCCTTCCTTCCTTCCTTCCTTCCCTACAAACACATACAAACTGGAACACTGCATGTCTAAGGCAAGCAGATGGTCTACAAGCAGAAAGAGATGTTCAAACTGCCTGGCCCAGAAGCATCACTACACATCTATTCAGACCAGGGTCTATTTTGGGTTTGGTCCCCTCCTTGGCACAGTCCTGAGCTCTTCCTGTGACTCTGCCAAATTATGAGCCAAGTCTCTTATTTATTTATTTATTTATTGACAGAACTGGCACATGCTGTTCTTCATTCACAATCTGTTTTTTAGAGTCATTTTTTTACAGAAAATAGTTATAGGAAATGACATTTTATTATATAACAAGGAAGCCAAGAAATAGTGAAATGAAGGTGAGAAATTAATTATCAGGAATTAAGTTGATTATTAAAGAAAGAGAGCAGGTTAGCTCATGCGTTTGTGCTATTTTTATGGCCCCTACTATTGCATTGTCATGTCCTGGCATAGCAATGTGTCTGGAGCTCCAACCTCTGCTGCTGACTGAAAACCCCTCACTTTGGAATGTTTTTCTTATTTTATAAATCATCTTTCCCTAAAGAAAATCAGAGAACATGTGACCCAGACAGTTGGGTTTGCTCACTCCAACAGTACTGCAAAGCCTGGGATGCCAAGGTCTGGCTGTGCCTGATGCTTGCTGCTTTCACTGTGTATTTGAACACTGGTTAAATGGAGTGGGAACAAACCCACTTGCTCTCCACCAAGCCTCTGAGCAAGGTGTGCAGTTAAGGGTTCCTCTCTAAGAAAGGCATCTCCTGTGCTGTGGGGTTTGAACAAGTCACAGACGCACAACCATATTTCCAGCACTGAGCTCTCCAACAGCACTGCCCAAAACACAAACATCTCTTCCATGTTCTTCTTGAACACATGCCAGCAGTGGTTCCCAAAGCAGTTGCATATCTCCTGTCAGTCTGCATTGCTCTCACACCTCACAGATGCTCCTTTAGTGCCTCCTCACAATGGCAACTTTTCCTACAGGGGTATTCATGGAGCAGACAGGCTGTCCTGTGAGCCCAGGGGCTGTGCCTGTGCTGGCACTTGGGACATACCCAGTGTTGGCACTGAGGTCAACACTGAAGCAACAGGATGCTTGCACTGAAATGGCATATTAGGAATGCCTTCTGAACTGTGTCCAGTGACTGGTTGGGATGGGTTAGCTGTTCTGCTCTAAAATGATGGCATAATTATGCTAATTTAACAAGATGGACAGCCTACAGATGTTCCCAGGCACTCAGGTACAAACCAGGCTGTTTAGCCAGGTAAAAGAGATGGTTGTGCAATGTCCTCCCTGAGTAATGAGGTAACTGTCCCCTCTGAATTTGTGTAGGGTTAAGGCTCTGGGTGTCTCAGAGCAGACCAGCCTGAAGTTTTGCTCATCAGGAAAACAAAGATGTCTACAATGAAAGTAAGAAAAAACAGAAAGAGACAACATTTTCCCTCCACAGCTTATTCCTACCTACAGACCTTGTTCTGCAGAAGGGACCAGTGAAAGAGCATGGTAAAAGGAATCCTTTTCTTAAGAAGCTGTGTGGATGGATGGATGGATGAATGGAGAGCAGGACAAAGACCAAGTGAGAGTTACAAAATATTGAAAGCCTGTAAATACAAATATTAAACAAAGATAAAGGTATGGAAAAGACTCTTTCTAGGATTATCTCTTTTTTTAGCCACCACAAGGCATACAGAAGCAGCTTCTGAATGTAGGGATCCCCACCACAGTCTCAGCAGCTCTGGCCTGACTCTCCTGAGGTCCCACAGAGAAATGCCCACTTCCAGCATCTGTCCTGTGTGTGGCATCCAGAGCAAGCACTGCACATTTTAATTTACTTGAAATAGCCAATACAGACAGAAACTGCTTTGCAGCAGTCTCTCCAACCAGGTTTCATGCCTGCTGCTCTGTTAGGTGCCTGTGCAAAGCACAGCCTGCAAGCCTCCAGCAGATAACCTTTGGGTTGGTGTAATGCTCCAGGGCTTTGTAGGCTGACTAAAGCTTGTCATACACAGCCAGGACTTTCCTTTCACCCCTCTGTAGCAGCCATCACCACAGTCGGTTTGCCAAGTCTGGCTTGTGGGAGGCATTTCCCTACCTAATAACCCTCTTCTAACCACAGACCTCAGGTAAGTTCCAGCAATTAAATGTATTAAATAGAAACAATTGCCCTTAAAGTCATGGGAGCCATTTTACATGTAACAGCAATTATTTTAGCTTAAAACTTATCCTCTCTACCATTATATGCCCATAAATGTTGTTCTTCATAAATGCAGACAGGCAACTACTGGTTTTATACAGTCCTCTTTAACACATACTTCAAAAGAGCTAAAATTAAGGGCATACTTTCACCTTCACATGTTTTGTAGGAAAGACTGACAAAATTAAGTGAATACTTTGCAATGAGCACTGTACAGGTCAAATGTTTTGTTACAAACTGACCTTGGTTAAACTCTAGTTTTTTAGAGGGTTTCAAACGTCAATGAACTGAAGAAGTCCAAAGACAGCTGGACAAATTTTACCCTCTAATTTTCCTTAGAAGTCTCCCTGGTAGGAATTCAAAGTTCACATTGTTGCCCATGGTGATCACAGGGTGATGTATGTGGGAGCTCATGTGGCATATGCTCTAGTTCATTAGATCTTTCTGCAAGCCTAAAAAGTACTTCTTACCTGAATCACCACCACAGGAGGTTGTAAATGTTTTCTAATTAATTATACTTGAAATATAAAATTTTTTTACATCAAAATAATTTTTAACTATGTTTGGCATGCATACACCAATACATCAGCCTTACTGTGTATGTCATGAATTTAATCCATATATTTCCTTTATCTTTTTTTCTTATCTTTTTATTTCCATCATTAATTTTTAAAACCCACAAAATCTAAGACAGTGGAAACAAAGGCTTTGATTTCTTGGGACATTACTTACCTGCAGTTCTTCCATAGCAGAAGAAATATACATTCCCATCTTCTCTGTCTCATGGCTTTCAGCTTTGAATGATCAGGTTGGGTTTACTTGTGGTTGCAAGCAACCATGTCCCATCCTCCTCTCTTTTCTAGCAGCTATGGAATAAATTAATTGGTGATATCAGGACTATTCCAACAGATAAGTGCTAGCCAGCACAACTTCTACATGACAATCTGTGGAAAAATATCCTGTACTCAGTAGCTGGATTAAACTGAACTCTCCTCATATAAGAAGTTATTCAATGATAAAATCAATTAATGACCTTATTTTCAAACTTTGGATCTTGCAATTATTGCTTCTGTGAAACTACTCCAAACTGATAAAATAAATTTTAAAACATTTTTACTTGCATAATTCAAACCTGAAGTTATTTTTTCTTAACTTCAAGCTTTGTGTACATTTCTTGCCAGAAATCTTGCCAGACAAATCTCTTTGAGGGTTTTTCTTTATTATTAACTTATAAGTTTCAGAAAGACAGTGTTTCTAATTGTTAACATAAACTTAACTCTAGGCTCCCACATGACATTGGAGTAGTTATTTTTTGTGGAGAAAAATATTATAGAAACATAGAAAAGATGAATGAACCAACATAATGGCTAACTCCATGCTTGTGTATTTAAGAAAACCCCACAACAAATCAAGAGAAGGTAGAGCATAAAAAGCACCCCTGTTTACAAGAGAAAGTGCCCCATATCTCAGTGAGCATGCCTGTGGTGGCACAGAGCCTTGCAGTCTTTCACTGAAACAGTGTCATGCTGGTGGGCTACCACAGTGGTATGAAGCTTCCCCATGTTGCTACTGAGTAGCCTATGGTCAGAAGTTGACCAAGCTTTTTGTAGTTGACATGAACTATCACTGGTGTAAGTAACCAATGGCTGAGCTTTCCCTCAAACCCAAGAATCTGACAGTGATTCAGAAAAAAATGGTCTGAAATGGGGGGACCTGAACCTGCCCGATCCTTTGCAGCAGGCTAGGTCCAGGTTCCCACAGCCTCCAGACTGGGGAGATCCTGTGAGCAGGCACAACACATCATGGTCCAGCTTTGGGGCCAAGACAGTTCTACCTAAAACTGGCATTTTACTAAGGGGCTGGGCAGACATTTCCCTACTGCTGAGCTCTACCACTGCCCTCCTTGGTGGTACTTGAAGTGACTTACATGATCTAGATCAAAAGCAAGAACAAACAGCTTGGCAGTGAAACAGAATCCCTGGGACTGTGTGCAACAGTCATTCCTGAAAGAACGGGAATGAACCTCATACTTTGTGAGTGGGAAAGTATTCAATTGCTGGGAAACAAGCTGAATTAAAATTGCTCCTTCATTCAGATAGCACAGGCTGTCAGCTTTCCTTAGTATCTGCCCGGCAAGCAAGTTCTGCACCAACATCTGATAGGCCACGTGTTCTCCAGTTTCTTGACTTTTACCCCAGCCTTTGACTGTGTTTCTTGGAGCCACCTCTAGTTTCTCTGGCTTCTGCCTGGTGTTCCTCTTTGACTTGAGAGGTGGATGACATTTCCAAACCTACTGCCACAAAGTTAATGAAAGCTGAGTCTCTTTCAGAAAAGCATTACTAATAGCTTCCATGTCTTATAGCTGTTATAGCAGGAGTTAAGGGTCTTGCATCAACTAGAGAGTCTTCTTTCAGGTTCTCTGAAATGTGTCAGCCCTCATGAACTGTGCTGAAGTTAAAACTTTGCACTTAAGTGGTTCATGCAGAATGATGCTCTTGGAAAAATATGTCAAATGCGTAAGCCCCTGATTTTTCCTACATTTTCCATGCATTTTCCTTCTGTGTAGTGCTTCATCTATCTCCTCATACAATCTGCTGTAAATTAACATTGGAATGTAAACTTGTGTAACGTATTTTCTAACACAGAAAAAACCAACTTGCTTACATTGGTACTTGACATACCAATGTGCATATCATCCAGAGAAAATGTCAAGAGCTGGGATCAGCAATTTCATCAGAAGGAATGAAATTAAAGTGACCAAATTCCATTGTAGCTAATTTCCATTCTTTGGAAGAACATGATATTGAAAGTTGTTGTAGGTGAAATAATAGCTTAAATTTTGAATGTTAACAGACAGCAGACCACTATGTATGTGTGTGTGGGTGAATGACTGTCCAAAAAGGAACATCTGAATGCTGAAGCAGAAACTTTGTACTTGGTAGCTGTGACTGGGATGGTCTGTTTGCAAACTTCGATTATGCATGAGCTAAAGAGAAGCAGCACCTGAATATTCCAGTCAACAAAGAGCCATGAGACAAATAGGAGGCTGATTGTGTGCCAGACTTCCACACATGGACCATTTAGGTGGGGAAAACCATGGGCTTGGGGATCTGGAGAGAAGAGCTGGTCTTAAAAAATAAGGGTGCCTGTCAAGAAGTGATTCCAGAAAGAAAAACATTGGAGGGAAGATCCTGGAAGTGGGGGAAGATCCCAGAGATCAGGGAGATGTGTGGAGATGAGTTTCAGGGGTGCCTGAGGACCTTGGCCACTGATACCCAAGGCTGGTAGCAGGGAGCAGGACCTGACCCAACTTTCTTCCCAAGCATCCTGGGGCAGCCATGACCTGCCTGTGGGAGGGATGTGGAGGCCTGGGGAATGTTGGGAAGCAAGAGGAGGAGATAATGACAGAGGGCAAGAGCTTGAATTGTGTCAGGTCTGAAATAAACCCCAGTACACAGAGACACTATGTGGTGTTATTTACTATGTCTCCCTCCTGACAAAGCTGTAAACCTTGAACAGAGAAGACTCCATAGATGAGTAATGTAAGGAGCTTTTATTAAAACAGGCATCTGTGGAACAGAAAGAGGAGAATGTCTGACTGGACATTTTCTTTTATAAATAAATTTTGTTTTGTTTTGTTTTTAATGAAAAGTTGGCCCAACAGCTGCCAGTTATTTGACTGTGTAAGATTTGCAAAGTGGGATGAGCATATTTGGAATACATTTTTGCTACACCATTAAAAATATGTTGGCAGGGGAAGAGACACTTAAAACTACTTTTTAAAAACATACATGTTTTGTTTTCTACATCTGAAAACATTCATATCCCAAAAGAGACCTGTCTGAATCTGAAGCAAGTTGCATGGCAAGCAAATAAAGACAAGGCAAAGGTTGACACAGCTCTGTGTCAAACAAAATGTAGGTGTGTGAAATGCAGTTTCTTTTTGACAGGTCAGAGAAACTGTGATCTGCTCCCACAAAATGTGGATGTGGCGCTCTTTTTTTTTTTTTTTTTTTTTTTTTTTAAATTAAATTGGGCTTTACAGCCTTTGAAAAGGAAGAATGGGGAAAATGTCTGAGAACTGGACCATATTTGGTGCACATCCTGGAGTGGTACCTGTGACAGTAGATCTGTCCCCAGTAAGTAAGCTCCTGGTAAGTACCTGGGACATGCTCATCCTGTGCTCAACTCTAAAAGCTGTGAGACCGAGGAGATGGAGTGTTGTACTAGTGTAAACCTCTAGCAACACAGAGTACAGGCCCAGTGACCCATCCAGTACACACCAGCTCTGCTTCCTGGAGCTGTCAGAAGCCACTGGGAAAGGTTTCACTATGGTTCACAATAAACATGAAGAGGTTCTCCAATCTTGTGCCAATGTTTGCCTTGCACTGGATTACAGCATCTGTTTGTGTGCACTCTCCATGCCTCAGCAGCAGTAACCACAGCATCACTGGATCTTGAAAGGTGACTGCAAAGGGATGTGCTCCTGCACTGCTGTGCCACACCACCTATGCTTTTTGTTTCTGAGGTTTACTGAGGGATCCCTGAGGGATTTATTGGCACATAAGTGAAGGGAGGTTTGTACAGCCTAGGCCGTAGTCTGAGTAATGCACAATTCCAATTCACAGCATCTGGTCCATGCCCTCCACTTGCTGTAGTTAAGAAGACAGGCAGTGGAATAGTTGCTTTAGAGATCTTATCATACTAACTATCTGCTTCATGGTTTTTTTATATTGTCCTCTTTAGGCTAGAGGGTTTGTGCTTGTAAATGAGGAAAACTAGATCTGAGCACCAGAAAGATCAGTTAAACTTTCCCAGGTTTTGAGGTGGCTCAGTTATTTCATTAGTGATTTCAGAAATCTGCACTTTTCCCTTTTTGCTTTTGATCAGAGGGGTTGGAAAGAAGGGTTACCCAAAAGAAATGTCTTATTGCTGCCTTTATCTGTGATTCAGTCTTATAATTCCTGATTTTCAGATGGTGAAGTTCATCCACTCTTGACATGCTGAAAGACCTCAGACATCCCTGGGAAGCTCCAGCTCAACAGTGATGAGCTTAGGGATTTTTTCCGTTTTGGTCAATAATTTCTCTTCTTTCCTCCTCCATCATTTTCCATGGTAAACCTTATGCCTGACACAAACAGCACTGCTTCTCAAATAACCTCATAGAAGAAGGTAAGCTGTCATTTATTATCTATCTTTCTCAAATAACTCATAATCATAATGACTAATTTACCCTGTGCTTGGAGAAGGATAGGCAATATCAGGGGAATGCAAATAAGCAGACATCTTGCAAAGCCAACCTTCAGGCAGGCTAGTTTTCTCCATTTAAATGAATGTCCTATCCCCACTTATCTTACTCACTACATCCAGTGCATCCAGAGTTGCCCTTCAGCCTTAAAATGCTTTTGCACAGCTGTGTGCCAGAACAAGCCCCATCCATTGTGCCTCTCCTTAAAACACTGTTTAAATGCTACCAAATGGGTGCAGGGGCTCTGTACCAGCCCCTGGGTTTCCGCTGCCCCAGTGGCGGGGAGCCCTAGTGAGCCTGCCAAGTGTGCACACTTGGGGGCTTGGGAAATGCACGCTGCTCACATGGAGGGATCCTGCCATTCTGCTGCGACTCATAGATGCTTTAATAAGCTGAATGAAAGGCTGATTAAAACCTTGCCCAGCCCTGCTGGAGGCTGAGTTTATTACTCTGCTCTGATGGTGCCCTGACTGAAGGAAAGTGCCTCCTGCAGCTCCACTGGAAGCCCTGGTGTGATCTGCCATGTGAAGGTGTCACGTCCCGAAATGTCAGCAGGGAAATGAGCAGTGATTTTTCTGGCACTACAAAGATGGTTCTGCATGTACTGCCTCATATCACAGTAGGACTGGGCAGATGACAGACAGGGCTGGTGGGAAAAGCTTTTTTCTCCTAAAGCTTACAAAGCTCATGTCACTCCAGCCAGCTAGTGTTGTGCCAGCTCCTTAGATAAAGATCAGCTCCTCAACTGTGGGCTTTGACTAGCCTTTAAAAGGCATCACAAGTTATAAGAAGATTAAGGTGCTTCATAGCTTTCACTTGTTTGGAAAGCTCTTGGAGCAGGGAATTTTCTCTCTCCCATAAGCTGTCCAGCATCCACAATGGTATAGCATCTTCTTAGAAAGCAAATACATGGAGTATCTTGGAATCATTGCTTCTAACAAACCTCACTGTATGCCTTCATAGCCAGATTCAACATGAGTATCTGCCCTGAAGGAAAGATCTTCTTCCCCTTCACACTTTGACCTCAAACATTAAATCGCTTGATACTGCCTCTACAGAGTGTACCATCCTGGTCAGCAACACTGGCTTTCTCTTCATGCAGCTTTATAGTAGAGCAGCCCCATTGGGGCAGTGGTTTGACCTGAATTTACTTCTACTTCAGTGAGAGAAAAGCTGCCCCTTCATTTTTGAAAATACAGCATCTGTTTTTTGATTTGGTACAGCATATGGTGATTGACATTATCAGACAGTTTACCTATCCATACAGGTGTATCTCAGTGTGCACAGACACACACATGTCCATATCCAAGTGAGATGCATTTAACACTGTGCTTTTACTTGCATATTTGTGTGTGAGTAAAGCCCCATTAGCATCTTTCCCTCCTCACTGCTCCTCCCTTGGCACGTGGAGAAGGTGAGCCTTAGCATAGAACAGCTTGGGTTGGAAAGGACCTTTAAAGGTGATCTATTTCAACCCCTTGCAATGAGCAGGGACATCTTTAACTAGATTAGGTTGCTTAGAGCCCTGTCCAAGCTCACTTTTAATGTTTCCTAGGATGGGGTTTCTATCACCTCTCTGGACTACTTGTTCCAGTGTTTCACCACCCTCACTGTAAAAAGTTTCTTCCTTATATCTAAATCTACCTTCTTTTAGTTTAAAACCATTACTGCTTCTCCTATTGTAACAGGCCCTGATAAAAAGACTGTTCCCACCTTTCTTAGAAGTCCCTTTTAAGTACTCAAAGGCTGCAGTAAGGTCTCTTCCAGAGCCCTCCCTTCTCCGGACTGAACAACTCCAACATTCTCAGCATTTCTTCATAGGAGAGGTATTCCAGACCCCTGTCATTTTTGTGGCCCTCCTCTGGACGCACTCCAACATGTCCATGTCTCTCCTGTGTTGAGAGCTCCAGAGCTGGACACAGTACTACAGGTGGGGTCTCACCAGAGCAGAGGAGAGCAGAAGAGAGGAGAATCACCCTTCTCAACCTGCTGGCCATGCTGCTTTTGATACAGCCCAGGATATGGTTGGCTTTCTGGGCTGCAAGTGCACATTGCCAGCTCATCTCAAGCTTTTCATCCACCAGTACCCCCAAGTCCTTCTCCAGAGGGCCGCTCTCAATCTATTCATCCCCAGCCTATATTGATACTGAGGATTGCCCTGACCCAGGTGCAGGACCTTGCCCTTGGCCTTGTTGAACCTCATGAGGTTCACATGGACCTATTTCTCAAGCTTGAACAGGTCCCTCTGGATGGCATTCCATCCCTCAGGTGTGTCAGTTGCATCACTAGTCTTGGTGTCATCTGTGAACTTGCTGCCGGTGCAGTTGATTTCATTGTCTATGTCACTGATGAAGGTATTAAATAGTACTGATCCCAATTCAGATCTCTGAGGGACACCACTTGTCACCAGTCTCCTTCTG
The DNA here is from genome assembly GCA_024611175.1 of Megaceryle torquata. Lineage (NCBI taxonomy): Eukaryota > Metazoa > Chordata > Aves > Coraciiformes > Cerylidae > Megaceryle > Megaceryle torquata. Next base: position 53,120 of record JANIJG010004069.1, on the reverse strand, counting down.
GACATTGATCCATTGACCACCACCCTCTACATGTGATCATCCAACCAATTTGTAATGTGGTAATGAAGTGAAGATTTCACTCTGAATGAAGGTTTGTTTTCTGGAGGCTATTTTTATGCCCTGTGTTTGCTGAATCAGGGTCAGCCCAGAGGTGGGCATGGTCTCTACTGCCCCACCAGGATGCTGTGGGTGAAAGATGATGGGGCAGAATACCTATTACAGGCACATAGCTTCATTCTTTATATGCAGACTCTGACTGTGGAAGATACTTGCACATATATGTTTTAATTACAGCTGATAACGTCTCCTGCTGACAAGTCACAGTGTTTGTGGCCAGTACAAAAAGGGTGATCCCAGTGTAACACTTCAGAGCAGCTTCTATTAGGATTTAGTTCTGCTTTAACACCTGAAAGGGTAAATATGATTTTCTATTATTGAAAAAAATATATAGTTCATATTTACACATGCAGATGCTGTTCTCTTGAGGCTTTAAAACCATACTAAAATGGGAGAGAAAGTTGGTGCCTAAAGTGACAGCTATGTCAGTGTGAAAACTGTGATTACAAAGATTGCTGGAGGTGGACGTTGAGTGGCGGTGGAGTATGAGCACAGTCTACCTGCTCCTTAGGAGTAACAGCAGATGCTCCTTCTGAGAAAGAGAGCAACTAAGTTCATGACAGCTGATTTTTTTTCCCACCACAACAGTCACCTTGCACCTGTACTGTGTGGTTGAATAGACTGTAGCAGATGTCTATGATGCCCTCTAAGACCATAAAGGCACGAATATTTTCAGCAGAGCTGAATCCTTAGTCAGAAAAGAAGTGCACAGCACAGTGGCTGTGGACTTTATGAGATGGACAGAGCCAGAAACAGATTGGAAAAAGGCAAATGTCACTCCTATCTTCACGAAGGGCAAGGAGGAAGGGGCAGGGGATGGCAGGCTGGTGAGCCTTGCTGAAGCTCCTGGGAAGATTACAAAGCAAATCCTCCTGGAAGCCACATCCAGCATGTAAAGGAGAAGAAGGTGGTGGGGTTCCAGTCCCATTGGGCTTACCAAGAGTAAACTGTGCCTGACCAAACTGAATGCTTTCTACAGTAAGATCTCTGTGGTCAAGATGGAGTTGTCGGACATTTCAGAGAGATCTCAACAGCCTTGAGACATGAAGTGTCTCAGTAAAGACAAACGCAAAGTCCTATATCACAGTACTATCTGTGACTCCACTTGATGGAAAGCAGATTTGCAGAGGTGGGCCTGGGGATTCTGTGAACAAAAAGTTGAACATGAGCCAGCAGCGTGTCCTTGCAGCAAAGAATTCCAATGGCATCCTGGGCTGCAATAGGCAAAGCCTTACCAGCAGGCTGAAAGAGATGATCCTCTTCCTCTCTTCAGATCTGGTGAGACACTCCTGGAATTCTGGGTCTTGTTCTTGGCTCCCCAGTAAAAGCAAGACATGGACACATATAAGTGAGTCCTGAAGGGGTTACTGAGCTAGTGGGGAACCACAACGTATCTATGAGAAGATGCTGAGGGATCTGGGCTTGTTCAGCCACCAGAAGAGAAGCTTGAGGGGGACCTAACTGCATTGTTAGCTAACTAATAGGGGCTACAGAGAAGATGGAACTGGACTTTTCTTAAAGGTGAACAGAGAAAGGCAAGAGACAATGGAGACAAGTTGCAACACAGGTAACTTCTGCAGAAGATCTTCTGAACTAGGATGAAGACAAGAACAGGGGCCCAGAGCGGCAGTGACCCCTCCATCCTTGAGGTGTTTCAAAACTTACCTGGATAACTTTCTGTAACTTTGAAGTGGACCTTACTTTGGGTGGGTGGTGGTGAACAAAGGTGTGAATTCTTCCAGCAAAGGGGAAAAAATGTTTCAAGATTTTCCCAGGAAGATACTATAGCAAATGGTTCCTATAGTTCATCAACCGGAGTGCTTATGATTTCACTGGTATTATTGCCTGTCTCCATCTTTTCAGCAATGCAGAAATTGTCAGGGGCTTGTTGTGATTCCCTTGGCAAATATTGCCAACAGAAAGCAGAGTGTAACGCTGTGACTACATTACATGGAGCTTCCTGGTTGGCTGCCAATCTTGTTCTGTTTTTAAGGCAAATCCCATTTCTTGAAAAACATGTTCATTTACTTTTCTTTCCTCACTTGAAAGTGAGGGTGACACAGGCTCCTATAGATTTTTACATAGTGTCTGTTGCCACTAATGGATAAAAATCAAAAATCACAAAAGGAAGGGCCATTTCTACTTTGTATTTATCTCTGGTTTCTTCAGCATCTAGGATACCCAGTGAATGAAGGAAGGATACACACATTCAGTCCAGTGACTTCAGACACATCTGTCACAACCTGGTTGCCATATTTGCCCTTGAATTCAGATAGCAACTTAATGATTGCTGGCTTTGAAAACAGACTTTGAAAATACAGATCTAGCTCTGGTACAGCTTGAAAAATCCCGTATTGCAGGGACATTTCGTACTGATGTCAAGTCTACTCAACATCAGTGTGGGGGTGTGAACGCAACCCAAAGCCTGTCATCATGAGCTGGGGATGTGTACCCTGAGCGCGAGGGAGAGATGGGGTGTGAGCCTCATTTGCTGCTGCTGCAGCAACATTTCTGCACTGCTGGGGCTTGCAGCCAGCACAATCTCAACTGTCACCTTCCTGTCTCCTGCCCTCACCTTCGAAATCAAGTTGACAAATCACCAAAACTAAACATGCACAGCCTGATTTGCTTGTATGGAAATAATTAAGTGTCTGGGTGAAGGATTAACTCACTGATGTCCAGAGGCGTCTGTAAGCCCATCTCCTATAGATGAGAATTTTATGGGGACCTATGGGCTGAACACAATGGTGTTGGGCTCTAACACACAGGGATGAATAGGAGCTTGAGCAGGGCTGGACTCTGGGTCATCAGTTAGCCCCATACATCCTTTTATTCGAGTAACAGCTGAGCAGTCTTGTTTTCTTATTGTACCCTGACCAAAGCAGAAGGGATAATCAACTTTAAGGAAGGGCCAGTTTTCCAATGCTGAAAATATTTATGAGAAAAATCGACTATAAGAAAAACTGACAAAGAAATATAAGCAATATTTGGAAATTAAGACCATATTACTATGTGTCTTAAAACCATGATTCCACAAACACATTAGACACATATAGAGGTAGGTTAAAAAAGCAGTGTGATGTAGAAAGGAGAAATAGGGAATAAACAAGTAAGGATGGAAGTCTACCTAATTTAGATACCTGACTGTAGGCAAACAACAACAAAGCTTCCCTTGGGAAACTCTTGAATCAACCTATTTCTCACTGATGACTGGGGGAGACACATAGGCAACTTCTTCAGGAAGTTTTGTTCACTCACTGCAAACTGTCTCTCAGCACTGAAAAAACAGTAAACGGTTAAGATAGAGGTTATAGCAGTGAAGATATAAGCAGCTAGGAGAACAAGAGAAGTAAAAGGAACTAGTGAAGAACTGGTGCCCAGTAAGGACAACAAGGAAGGTGCCCTCCTGAGATCCCTTCCTACCTGAGTGGTCCTGTCATTTTACGAGCTTAAAGTTAAAACCACTATAGGGAGGACCTCAGTGCAGTGTTAGACAGCCAGAACACATGGTCAGTAACAACACAAACAGAATGCACTTGTCTAATAAATACTTCTGTGCTTCATTTAGATGATATTTAGCACCATGTAGTGATAAGGAGTAATTTTTTATCCAGCAGTAATTGAATGAGAAGTTAAACAGTAACTGCTAAACAATTAAAAATCACTGCTCCGTATAGCTTATATCCAAAAGATTGTCTGAGGTGCACTGGCACTAGGAGAGCAGATGTTAGCCTTTAACAAATCTTGGACACTCAGACATGTTCCAGCGTATGGCCAGAAGGATGAGGCTATAGCAATATTTAAAAGGGATAAATAAACAGCTGAAGTAAGACAGGTTTGCTAACACCCCATAACCCTTGCAGGAAATGATGCCTCCTCCTTGCAGTCTCCAAGCACACAGTAAGGAATACAGAAATACCAGGGTAAATCCCACAGACAAAATAATTTCTGTCCAATGTTAACCCTGTTAGTCACCCAGGAGCTGTCCCCTTAGAGAAACAAGGCTGTAAGAAACAACTGCAGTTTTCTTTTTGGGATTTGTAATGGATCCAAGGTGATGCGTAACTATTTCAATCCTCTTCTTACAGGATAACACTTTAAGCAAAGGCTATCACACAGAATGACCTTAAGATAATCTTGATTTCACTTGCATTTGCTAACATGCATTACTCTGTGCTGGTAGTGCCTTATTAGCTGAAGTGGCTGAAGCTCAGTATTGTGGGGAGTTTTCTTTTCCGGATGCCCCTTGTACTAACTTCTTTCCAAACATTTTATTGCATTGGTTGCATCAATTGCTTTTGTGTACATGTGTATTTTCTGTGTGTTTGTATATTTGGATCCTATCTTGTACTTTGCATCCATTTTTAGAAATTAGATATATTGTTTAATCCAAACATTCCCATATTCTCAACAGAGACACTTTAATAGTGATTTGAAGAATTTTCTCAAGAGAAAGAACAGTGTTGAGGCTGTTTTATGTTAAAGCTTTCAAACACAGTTGTTTAACTTCTTTTAAGTGTCAGAAGTTTATTCTTTAAATAAAGGAGAGCTACAAAACCCTAACGGGGACTAGACAAGTACTTAAGTGTACTGTTTAAATTTCACCTGTTTCCATTACGTGTATTGTAAGGAATGTGCACAGGCCCTCCAGTAGCTGTGGTTTATGTCTTGCGGTGCCACGTACCAGTATGACACGGGTGCAAAGAGTCCAGATTGTACAGGAGTTACTGTGATGTTTTCTGGAGAGAAGGACAACATGTCTTGTAAATGACGGCGTGTGCTAAAAGACTGCAACTGTGCATTTCAGATAACCTCGGCAGGCAGCTTGATAGCAGGCTGCTAGCAAAATAAAAAGCAGCAAAGTGCCTTTAAAGAAAATGTATTTGTGTCTGGCTGACCTCTGTGCAGAAGTGACTGTCATTCCCTTCCTTGTGCTCTATCTCCCAGTGCTGCAGAGGGATGTTGCAGCTTTTTCATGGGTTAGGGTAACTCCTAGGAGTTGTTTGACCTCCTCTGATTTGTAAAGGGCCCTCAGATGTTGCTTCATGAGCTGGAGCAGGTAAAACAACAGCTTATGATGGAGACAGAGGTTTCTGGACCTTGGTAACACACTACTTATCTTCATGTCTGGGAGCAGTTCACAAAATCATTCTATGCACCATCCAGTCCTAAAAGCTGTGAGATGCGGGAGTGCTTTGGGGAGGCAGAGATATAAGATGGACCTTCCTGAAAACCTGAAAATGCAGGTGTTCAGGGACTTGATGAGGCACCACCAGGAAAGGTTCTTATCCTGGCTGCCCCACCACCAGCAAATATGGGTGTGAAGGACATCTACAGATGAAGTCTCAAGTGATTAAACACCTAATTTCAGGTGTCCAAATTAAGTGCTTCAATGCAGGTGAGATAACTGCAGGCAAGGGTATCCTTATTGCACAATGCAGGGAGTTATCTATATATTACTAGCGGACATAAAGGACATTTTAACAATAAATCCCATAGAAAGCAGGACTTTCTCATACTGCAGCTGAGGGCCAGAGTAGTGAGCTGGGCTGTCTGTAGGTCCTTGCTGGTCAGGGCTCCCATCTTCAGACCGAAAGGCTCTTTCACACAAGGCACATTAACTTTAAAGCAAGTTGTTGTGCTTTTATTCTTGTTGAGAAATGTCATCCTTCACATGCAGTCCTATGGAGTTACCTGAAATAATTTTTGTTGACATCAGCCTCAGCAGGTATATCATTACTCCATGTGGCAACTCCAATGAAATAAAAGGATGCTTATATCTCTTGACTCTGCAGATACCCTCACTGAGACATGCCTCAGCCTTGGAAGCTCCATGTACCGTTTGATTTTGCATTGCCACGTTACTGGTGAGTTTTCTCTGGCTTTGGGAAAAGTGTACTGATTCTGATTATTGTGTCCATCCTGCCACTGCTGGGGCATGGGGGCAGGAGGCATGCAAGTCCTGGAAAAGGGGGCTGACAGCCATGTTCACCATACCATCATCTACCTGATACAGACCAAAGTCTTTTAACTTCTGCAGTACATCACAAAGTCCTTCTTCCCAAGTCTTGACCCTTGGGAAGTCAAGAATGTGGGGCAATGATAGACCCTGATTATTTCACTTTTTCCTTTTTTCCTTTCAATCTGTCCAATCTTGTCTATCTTAGGTTATTTTACAAACATAGTTCTGGCAAACAGTAAATTTGCCAGGAAGTATGACCCCATGTCATCCTGTAATTAAGCATAAAGTTAAACTGAATTCACTAGAGGGTTTCACTTGGAAAAATATTTTTCTGGTTAAGACTTCCGTAATCACAGGGCAAGATGCCACTATGCCTCCTGCATCCCAGGGCTCACCACATTCCTCCAAAATACGCAAAGCCTGTATTTAGTGACCCCTTGCAGCCTGAGAGATTTGAATCCTGCCCAAAGGCTGCTTTTGTGTAAGGTAGGAAGTACTCAAGGGCAACCTGAGGCGATGTATGCCTTCTTAGTGTAGACCATACTTGACCTGTGCTAGGAGCAGAAGACCAAAAGTCCATCTCTCCTCCAAGTGTCCTGCTTCATGAAGGAACTCAAGAGCTCCAAGGGTGAGTAGAGGGGTGGAGAACTCTGCCCACTTGGGTATGTTGTGGCCATGAGAGATAGGAGCCCTTTGCTTCTAGCCATAGCCTCAATTCTGAAGAGAAGGGCTGCCATGCCTGGTAAGATGTTAATCTCTCTGAACACATTTGCAGACCCCTACCTTGCCTCTACTAACTGGCTGCAGAATATCACAGAATTTCTGAGGCTGGAATAGACCTCCAAGATCATCAAGTCCAGCCTATGACTCAATGCCATGACATCAGCCAGACCACGTCACTAAGTGCCACATCCACTCTTTCCTTAAACACCTCCAGGGATTGCGACTCCACCACTTCCCTGGGCAGCCTGTTCCAGTGTTCCATCACCCTTTCCATGAGGAAGTGCTTCCTAATATCCAACCTAAACCTCCCCTGGTGCAGCTTCAGGCCATGCCCTCTTGTCCTGTCACTAGTTGCCTAGGAGAAGAGCCTGACCCCCACCTGACTGCAACTTCCCTTCAGGTAGTTGTAGAGAGTGATAAGGTCCCCCTGAGTCTCCTCTTTTCCATGCTGAACACCCCCATCTCCCTCAGCCTCTCCTCATAAGACTTTCCCTCCAGTCCCTTCACCAGCCCTGTTGCTCTCCTCTGGACCCTCTCCAGCACCTCAATATCCTTCTTGAAGTGAGGGGCCCAGAACTGCACCCAGTACTCGAGGGGAGGCCTCACCAGTGCCAAGTACAAGGGCAGAATTACATCCCTAGACCTGCTGGACACACTATTCCTGATACAAGCCAAGATGCCATTGGCCTTCCGTGCCACCTGGGCACACTGCTGACTCATGTTCAGATGCTAATCAACCAGTAGAGGTCTTTCAGAGTTACCTTGCTGCAACCAGAGCATTACTCTTGAGCATTCACACGTTATCATAGGCAGTAGAGGCAGAGGTGGAAGATGAATCTTTGGAGAGGGAAGGGCCATACAAACACAAGCAGTGAAGAATGGAGGAACAGCACTGGTGGCCCTCAAACCCTCAGTGCGTGACAAGGGATGGATAGGTGGGACCTCACTACTGGTCTTAGCTTTAAAGAAGTTTTCTCCTACTTATACATGTGTCAGGGCTGCTTTATTTAATTCCTGACAGCAGCTCAGGGGTAGGCAGCAGCTCTGACTCAGGGTGGGCTCCTGACAGCCTACTTGGTATCTCTCATACCTTATTTCTCTGCTCCCTTGTCATTGCCCCACATGGCTGAGCTGCCTGCAGAAAGCTGCACTGGGGGTGCAGGGCAGCCCCTGAACATCCACTGCATGATGCCCTGCTCACCTGGGATGAATGGGGAAAGCTGGCAGAGCTATGCTTTTTTAACAGCCTTCTCAGAGAAAACCTGCTCTCTATTCACCCAGCAGGGTTTAACGGGCAAAGCAACGACACCTGCTTGAAAAATAGCCACTGGGATTACAGCGAGGTAAGCGTGGCTGGCTGCAGTGAGTCACTTCTCACACGTGTATGATGCCACTGACTTTAATGTAGCATGGTTGGATTTATAGCCATGTCAGTAGAAGAAGAATCAGAGCTAGTATGTCTTTGTTTCTTCCCTTTGGTCTGCTCTGGGGTATAATCACTGGTAGCCACTGAAGTTGGTACAGCAAAACCTTGTGCTGAGATGAGCCACAGCTTGGTGCTGGTGATGACCAGCAGTACGAGTTGATATAACTCTTTCTATGGAAACTGATTTTACTGCCCCAACTCTCCACACTGTTCCAAAAATACTCAAGAAAATATAAAAACTAAGTTACTAGAATGGCAGAAAAATCTACAAGCCAAAAAAAATTTAATAAATACCAGCTCTTCCAAGAGATTTGGCTTACCTATAGCTGCCACCACTGAAAGAGAGGGCTTTAAACCAAACACCTTTAGCAAAACTCTAATGGAGGACTGACCTAAGCAAGTGGCATAAACCACTAAGGAACCCACCTAAAAGAAACAAAGCTCCATGTCTAATAACCACATAAACTTTTCATAAGCAATTTAAAAAATGTTGCCTTTCCTTGTTTTGCAAAGATGATGAGCTAGAAAGTTGGCTGCTACAATAATTACTGAAAGATGGCCTATTATATTTTTGTTTGATATAAAATGACACCCAGAAACAGGGTGGAGGTGATGAGGTCACCCACAGTTGGCCACAAACACATACTCCATGTTGAACAAGGACTTGGGAATCCGGCAGCATCCTTTGCCTGGAGTCCATGGGGATGGGTGGTTGCCAAAACACCAAACAGTAAAAGAGCTCATTTCTTCCATGCTATAACATAAACAGGAGCAGACGAGGCTCTAGGAGCAGAGAAATTGTTCCAGACCACACATTTTCTGTGCACTGCATGACCCATAAGCTGCTTTGAGTGAAAACAAACATCAAGGTAGATGTATTCTCACCAGAAAGCAGCCAAAGAAGGAAGCACAGAATGCCAAGGAACAAGCCCATTTTGGTCATGATTTTTAGGTTTATTAAATCAGGGTCCTACTGTGGGCTTGCTTCGTTTCTGCAACACCTTGATCATGTACATGTCATTAAAAATTACCAGGAGAAGATAAAGCCTAATGCAGAGGAGCCCTTTTAGCATATGTTTCATGTAACCATATCCTTCGGAATGCCTTTCCGTTTAGATCAAAGTCGTGCCTTGACCTGCTGAGGTGAATAATGAGGGGCAGGGAATTATTTTTAACTCTGCGGCTGGAGCTGTAGGCACATCCAGAAGGGAGATGTGGGGTAGCAGTGGCACCAGTCTATAAAAGGGATAGCCAAAACAGTCTGGCCATGAGGTCGTGGGACTAGGGGCAGTGACCTGGCTCTTCAGGAACCCCCTCAGCCTGCTACCCAGACAGGGACACAGCTGTGGGGAATGGGAACAGGATGTTAATTTTTAGATGGCAGGTTGATGCAAGGACAAAGTCAGAGGGCACTCGGGAGGTGATGTACATTGCATACTCTAACAGAAGTGGTGGTATGGGGTTCTGGCTTCTCCACTGTTTGGGAATCAACTGGACATGCAGCTGATAGCTAGCACTGACCCACTTCTGGTACAGGAATAATGGAGACCTAAAGCCAGACTTGCAATTTCATATTTAAACCTTTGAATACATGGACTGGATAAGCTCCTTTATAGCTGCCTGTTAGTCATCATCCCAGAAAAACAGATTTAAGTGCTATTAGTATGAATTATTAAATTAGTGTGAATTTACGGGTCTAATTCTTGCCAGCCAAGTTAAGAAAAACTAAGTTTTCTGATCTAATCCATTGTGGAGAATTCTCCTTTTCAGACTTTGCCAGCTTTCTTTCCCACTGTGAATACATCTAAGGAACGTCACGTTCTTAATTTTAATTTGTGAGACGCTTTGAGAGGGGGCCACATGTTACTTGGTATTAATATGGAACTGAAATGCTAAAAGCATTTTTTAAACAAATATTATGAATAAGAAAAGCAAAAATGGGGAGTGGGGGAGAGACTGGAGACATCATCCTTAACAAAGCAGAAATGGAAACAGTGGGGTGTATATAGTTTGTACTGTAGTTACTATTAATTGAACAAATCAAATTAAATGCAGAGCAGTTTTTCAAGGAGCCCACTGTGTGAATCTAAAAGCAGTTACAAGTACACGCATTTCTCATCCCTGGTCGTCCTGGACATTTGGGGATTGGTTGACTTGCAGCTGCTGACTCAAGCTAATTCTCTTTCATGGGCTTTATTTCAGTAAACCAGGTAGCACTAAATTTAATCTAGTCATAAATCCTGTGCTGGCAATTCCGCTATAAGTGAAAATAATTTGTGGGTGCTTTCTGCACACCCTCCCTGAGGGGGCTGGCACGATCCCCACACATGCCTGCACCCCCAGCCCTGGATGTCCTCTCGTCTCCAGGACATTGCTGTATTCATGGCTGAGCTGTGTTTTAATGGAGAAGTGTTTAATTACAATGTCATTCTTACTTAACAAGAGAAACCGAGTTCCTTAGATAAAAGGAATGGGGGACCTCCAGCTGCCCCTGCTGAAGCCAGAGACAGCAATTTTATAAGGGATCTGTCTGCAGTACACATTGTAGAAGGAGATGAAATTAATTAAAAAATGTTCTGCCTTTAGGAAGAAGCTGCAACACCTTCCTTACCATACAAACATCACTCATCTACCCTCAGGCCCAATTCTTCCAGTGCCTTGTAAGAACAATCTCTGTCTAAAATAATGATAAAGCAAATGACTATGGCCAAAAGAAGAATCCCAGGCAGAGAGCATATCCTGAAGATATGTCAAGGATTTCATGAGGTCTGCCCACCTTTCATGCTTAATTTCACATGAACAGTGGGGTGGGGCAGTGGGAGGTAGTGAGGTTTTCAAGCAACTTTGTAGTTAACAGTGATATAAAATGCAACTAAGCAACAAGAGCTCCTTCAGATGCCCACAAAGGTGTCTCACCTAAAGTTAGTCATCCCAAATGCACATCTCATGCCTCCCGCTCTTCTGTGGTTGGTGTGGTACTGCAGATTCCCACACATCCCACCTGCCTGAGGCGGAGACGAGTTGCTCTCGGGAGGTGCCTCACTCCCTCTGGCACTATATTGTTAGTTTGGAAATTTTTCTTTAAATTAATTACATTAACATTCATTAATTAATTGTCTTAAGGTTAACTTTACTAAAGAAACAGATAATTCATTGATAGTTCACATTAGATGAGTCAAATCTCTCCCTTGTTCTGTCTAGCTCACATAAGGAACCCAGAAGAGTTAATATTTACAGTAAGCTGAGAGTGAGGAGTTCCAAGACAATAATCACTGCAGAAGTTTTAAGCACGGTCACACTGAGGAACTGAGCCATAAATAGAGCAACAGACTTTCCCATTTGAGGTTGGTTTGGGTTGGAAAGATTTTAATGGATAATGTCTCCTTTTGTCCAAGGAAAGACCAACACACAACAAATTTCTTCTCTTTGATGAGATGTGAGATTACATTCCTTTTAACTTCCAATTTTATGATATGCTGTCAAGGCAAAGGGATGATGAATCTTCTGCATACAAACTGTTCCCAGCTGTTGATAAAACCATGACCACCACTGGCTTGCCCTGGCCGAATGCTGTATGCAGCCTCTGCAAGCAGATTTAGAGGAAAGGAGCTGCTGCTTTTGCTCAATTCGTGAGGCTGGTCCTACCAGTAGGCTTTGTTGGGTTGTTGGGTTACATGTAAAACTAACAATTTAATCTGACCCACCAGTTTTCTGGAAGTGAGTTTGGGTTCACCTAATTTTTAAGTCTTAATAATTCACATATTTCTTTGAATATTCTTCCTTTGTGTTTTTCTTTGAAGTTGCAGGAGTACAACTAAAGTTATGCTCTGAACTTCTTGCTCCTGATGGCTACTTTTTCCCAGGGTCACAGAGGAGATGGGTTTTGTAGCCTCTTGTTTGATGAAGCTGATGGAGAAGGAGTGGGATGAACTTTTTCATCACTGTTCCCTGTTGCACAGGGCTTGGTGAAGGATCTGTGATGGGTAAAACAGAGCAGTGTCACCACTGGGGACGACTGGCAGTGCTGGCTGGCTGGTTTTCCAGGGTTTGGCATGGAGAGAAACAGCATACACCCTGCCCAAACTTGCTGACACCCTTCCCAAACCTGCACCTCTGTTTGCTCTCAAACAGGGCAATGCCAAGAAATGCCATGATCACTTTGCATGGAAGAAGCTTCTCAGGCTGAAAGGGCATCCACATCTGTAAAGGACAGGACAAGAAGTCATGATGCCTTGAAAGGCACTGTGGGCAGTCTGGGCTAGACATTCAGGGTCAGTTTCTAAAGGCATGAGCCGTGAGCAATGAAATAGGCTGCCTAGGGATGTACTGACTTGTCCATTGCTGGAAATTTTTAATTAAACAGATCAGAGGAATATATTGGGAGCAGTGGTTGCTCTCCTAGGACAGTGGGACAGAGTGGCAGGGACCAGAGCCCACAGATACCCAGAAAATATATCTCTATAAAAACCATTATGTGGTCCAGAAAACAATGTTTCTAGGTTCATGAATACATCTTTCTTCTTCCCTGAGCCCAGTGCAGCTGTGAGTAATAACTGTCTACCTAAGTAAATTAGTATGTTTGATTTTATTAAGAATTCTAGAAATGGAAGGACAATGTGATATGTAAGGGGCTGTAGTGTCTTAAGTTGAACTCTTCCACTAAATTGCACCAGAACACACTTACGCTGTTAACAGGGGAAAAAAACAACCAACCAAGCAAAAACTTCAAAACAAAACAGGACTGATTATTTGTTGCTCTTTGAGTCTCTCTTCCAAGAGTGATACCATGTTTCTTTTCCTACCTTTTGGAGTGATAGTCTCTTCTTGCTCTGAAGTTCTACTGGTCACAGCTATTTTTCCAGACTCTGCAGGATTCACAGATGTCTATACGCAGATCAAATGCAATTCAATGACTTGAGGCTTGTCTACAAAGGAAGAATTGTTGGAGACATTTATTTAGAAGTGATAGAAGAATGAAATTCTGCAAAATACATTGGGAGCTCAAGCAAAGCTAACACATAGTATTGCCATAAGCTGATTCCTCCCATCAGTGGGAAACAAAAGCAGGCTGTATGTTGTCATTTCTACACTGATTTTTAAGTATTTTTAAACAGCAATCCTATTTGCAAAACACCTTTTGCTTGCAGTTCATGAAGAGAAACAAGAGTGCATATCTTGTGAGTTGGTTGTGTCCTGACCATCCTTGTTGGGTGCTGGAGGTCTTTCACTTGTCTGTTTTGATAAATGCTTTCTGACAGGTAAAATCTGAAGTTGGTGTGTCAGAAATGCATCCCTTGGGTCTCTTCTATCAGTGGCAGAGTGGGCAGCCTGAAGTGCTGCCAAGTGATGCTGCCTGCTGAAATTTGTTCAGAGCTCTCTGGTCTGGAAAAGAGGTTCAACATGTCATGAGAACAAGCTGTTCAGTTCTTACTGAGCTTATGGCCAGGTCAGTAATAATATAAAAACTCTGTCATACTGTGTATGATCTTATCTACTCAACCTTGCCAAAGCTTGTGTGCTGTGCTTATTAGAGTGCTGATACCCTGGTATTAGAGTGCTTCAGCTGAGATAATAATTGTGGTGGTGTCACCAGGACAGCCTCAGAGTGCAGGGCAGGATATATTGGAAGAAATATATCTTATTAGACCAACAGACAGAAATGATGAAAAGAAATGTGGACAGACCACCCTTTTCTCGGAGCTGATATGGGGCTAGGGTCTTCCCATCTCTCCTCTTGTTGACATCCACTGCTCTCCCAAATACTTTTTTTTCTGACTGTTCGATGGATTAATATAGTCTGACTAAACACACAACAGTCAATCTGGATGTGCATTTGCTTTTCTTGCTGTGCTAGTCCTAAAGAAACCTGTTTTCCTCAAGACTTGTTTTTTTTCAGCTATGCCCATCTGTCTAAAGATGGTATTATCTCTCCCTTCATTTGCCTCAGTGGGGAAAGCCACTTCAGGCCAGAGAGCAAATCAGGGCATAGAGAGGAATGGGAAATTAAAATCAAAATATATAGCAATATTCTATTCAATGGCTTGACCTCGTACCCTGTGATTTCATCCCCTGCCTCTACTTGTAGAGTTCTTGACTCTGCAGATAGCAACAGGCAGCTCTTTACAACTTGGCAGAGTCTAACCTCACTGGTAAATAAATTTGGGGTTTACTGGAGCACTTTATGCAGCCCAAGCAGGGTCTCCCTGGGTTCATGTGCTCACACTGCTGAAGTGGGTCAAACCCTGCCACTGGGGTCAAACCCTGCCATGCACCCACATGCTCCCAGGTGGATAGCAGCCCTGTGTGGGTTCTGGGATGTCCTGGAAGGACAGGAAGAGCACAGACATTCTGTCCCACCTGTTCCCAGGGGAGTTGTCTGCTGTCTGCAGGCAGCAGTGACAGCTGAGTGTCTCCATGAGTCATCCCAACAAGCACCCAGATCCTTGTGACCTTGCACTGGGAGCAATAGTTGGGTTTATTTCAGTAACCAAGTTGTGCAAGTAATTCCTCTAAGAATTTATTCTCTTGTCAGTTCCCATGGTGTTTATTTTTTCTCTCTCAGCTGTTTCTTAGATTTTATCTGCACAGTTTTTCTTACTGATTCAGACATGGATGCTAGGACGAGTTATTAGGACATCAGCAGGAGCTTTAGTTTTGATACAGATGTATTCATGTAAACATAATAATAAAACACAGCAGTGTAGAGCAGTGTAGTGCACTTACACTTCTATGCAAAATAGACGCCATTTAATCCTTCAGCCACAGGTAGCCTCTGCCAGCACAGCTATATAAGAAAGTCTTACCTCAGATTGATGGAGCTGAGATAGTTATGACAATTCACATACAGCCTGAGCAGGCAGGGTGGTGCTTTCACAAGGATAGGCTCTTTTCCAAAAATACTGTCCTGAGCTCACAGGTGCAATGATGGAGAAATGCCTGTGGGACCATGCTAACAGCCATTGCCTGGGGAGCAGCATTTAGTCCAAAGTGTTTGGGAAGTTCCATCATGGCACAGACACCTCTGCAAGCAGCAGAGGTTACTGGAAGGACTGTTTCCTATGTAAATGTACAGGGAATTTCACATGTGTCTATCTGATGCAGTATCTTCATTTACTGCAGTGGGTATTACATGCCTCATGGGTTCCTGTTATTATTTCCCTAGAGGTCCAAGTTCTGATCATCAATGTTTTAGGCAAGAAAAAATGTTTGATTTTCCATTGCTTTATCCAGTTTGTCTATTTCTGTAAGCATCTGCTTCCCAAGTGTACCTCTCTCATTCTGCACTGGGAACTGGCTCAAAATCAGGTAGGCTGTATGCTAGATAGATTACACCCAGGTCTCTAATTTCAGAAGAAAAAAAAAAAAATAGAGGCTTGAAGGTGTGGGTCTGTAATCAAAACAGTGTTTAGAGGAGATATGGTCAAATTCTGATGGTGCCTGTATCTGGGAGAGGAAGGATGGTTCTAGTAAAGCTGTGGGAGCTGTGCAAGACGGGTTCACTTCCCTCTTGCCACATGGGTTTTGTAATGTTAGCAGGATGCTTTGCCTCAGTTTCCTCACCCATCAGACATTGCTGGGTGGGTCTTAACATCAAGCACTCATTGCCCAGATACTGCAAGACGTTCATCATTGCTGGCAAAGTACTTGGAGTAGAAAGTGCTCCAGGCGTGCATATTCAGATCTTGATGTTGGCCAATGTTTTAGGCAGAGAATGTAAACTTCACCACTCTTAGTACAACCTCTAATGTACATTAAGTCCTTCTGCTTCCCCATCCACATCACTAAAGCCAGGCATGCCAAGATTCAGTGCAATTCTTCATGGACTGCCAAAGAAACAAATTATTATGCACTACAAAATGAAACTGGCATTTTAAATTTAAAACACATGACATCAGCATTACTTGTGGAACCAGATAGCATCAAATCACTTGCCACCTCATAAATATTCAGGCTGGGGGGGCAGAAGAAATGAGAGGTGGATTGCTGGCCAACAAAGGTCCCCAGGGTCTACTGCTTCATAAAAGGCTTTTAAGCAATACAGGGAGTGTACATACAGTCCACTTGTAATAACCCATGAGAAGCTGACTCTACAGTTCTTTCAGGTTTGTCTGTGAGGCTGTAAGAGAAGGCCTTTTTGCATGAGAGCACTGGGCTAGGGTTGTACATCCAGCAGAAGGGCCACGGGAGGGGACAAAGGCCAAGAAGACTGTAGCAGGAATCAGACCAAACTAAAGAGTAAAGTAATTTGGCTTGAAATTCCACAGGAGCACATTGCTGTTCAGCATCATGACACTCACCTGCCAGTACATATGGAAGTGTGTGAAAGAACCTGTTTGCTACGCTTTCCCTAGAGCATCCTTCAGACCACAGAGAGGCTGCCCAGATTGTCCCAAAAAGCAACACCTGTGGTACCTACTGGAGAAGGGCAGGGCTTCACATATGCCTTGCCAAGAGCCCAGGAAAATCATACACAAGTTGAAGTTGTGGTTTGGGTGACGCCCCTAGTGCAAACCCCCTCCAAAGCAGCATACAGATATTTGAAAACTAACCTGATGCTAAACACAGCATTTAATTAAAATAAGGTTAACCTTTTTAAAAATTATTTATTGATTTTATTTTTTTTTCTGGTGGCACTGGAAAGAAAATACTTTTCAAAGAAAGAGCTCAGCCAGACTCCAAAATAGCTTGGTACATATAAATGTTATCCTCCCATTATCTCTATGCACAAGCTCTGTGAGAAACTCTAAATGCCATTTACATAATTCTAAGTTTAGACTTAGTATCTATCCATACATCCCTAATTTATTATATGTTCACTAAATATTTGCCTTTTTTTCCTGAATGTAAAAAAAGGATATGAATTCAGACAAATCTTATAGCATAACTGGATGCTAAGCTTAGGGAAGATTTGGAAAGCACACTTAATATAAGGCACTTAAAAACTTCTCCTAAGGGCAGCAAAGGGGAGCTCGTCCAGCATTTCTGTAATAACCTGTATGCTGGAAGCAATATGCTGTAGTAATAACTATCCTGATCTTTACGCTTTACTTGTGAAGGACCATTCCTCAGACTCAGAGAAGACAAATAGAAGTAGAGTGCTCGGGAGAGAGAGGATGAATTAGGGTTTTGTTTTATCCTCAAGATCAGTACTGATCTGCTGCTGCAAGCCGTGGAAGGGAACGACTCCCCTCCATCATCTTTAGTCACGCAGAGAATAATGGACAACGTGTATGCACCTACTGGAAGGTGACAGGAGAGGCAGCTAGGCACCTCATTGCAGAGACCTGGCAGAGCTGTCGCAGCCATGTCACTCCCATGCTGGTTTTGGCTTCAAAAGGGGAAGGCAGGAGAGCTTTGAGGGGGCTTCCAAATGAGTGGAGCTGCATAGCCACTGCAGTTCAACACCTCACACTGGGTAGATGGTGTGTTTCCAAAAGCTTAGATGCTGGATCATGAGTGGAGCTGGGCAAAAGTGTAGTTTGAGATAAAACCCAATGCCAGGAAAAAAGTTTGGTTTCATCTTGAATGACCTTGCTGGGATTTTGCAGGCACTTCTGTCTCTGTACATGTCTAGAGGACATGGGGCAGTGGTACCTGATTCTGTAGTGGTGGGCAGGAGTCCCCTCTATGAAGCCAGGCTCTGCTTGGATAGGACCTTCATGTGGGTTCGAGGGACATGCTTATCTGTTGAGTTAAACAGCATATGCAGCTCTGTTGTAAGGTTTCATGGGAAGCCAAGGTGGAGACAATCCTCCTGGCATTGCCCACAAAATAAGTTCCCTGAGGGATAATCACCAGAAAGGGGTGTAGCACACAGCAGAAGATGCCTTGGCTGGAAACACTGGAAGCATGAAGGGTGACTGTGGTGTCCCAGAGGCAACTGCTGCTGGAATGTGCCATGCGTTTGCCAGCTCCTGCACAGTGCAGCCAGGAGAAGGGCGGCTTTCATTTTGTTTCTTGTAAACAGCAAATTTCCAACTGTAACGATAATCTGGAAAACATGAACCTGCAAAGGGTCAAACACCAGAAGGTGGGAAACAAGAACCCGTTATTCATAACTTTTATGATATTTAGGGCCAGCCCATGACTGGGCAGCAGACCTGAGGTGTTTGGACAGCTGGGGCTGGGAGTGGGGCATGGCAAAGGTCGCACCTTTGGGGTGCGCAGTCACCCCTGGACTCAGGAGACTTCTGCTCCACCGCAGCAGCTGCCTTTCCCTTTCTAGAAGTTCACATTCATTCATCATAAATAAAAACAAGGCAATTAAGGTGCACAACAACAAATGACAGAAAAGCAAGCAATGAACTCACTACTAAAAATCCTAACAAGGCAAAAAATTAAGCTCTTTTCATTTACATTTTACCTTTCAATTTACATTCAGTTGGCTTACAGGTGCAGGAAGGGTCTCTGTCATCTCAGCTCACGATACCATTTTTAAAATGAAAATATTTTTCCCACTGCTGCAGCCATATAATAAACGTCTGAAGAGGGTGAGTGATTGTAGATACAAAGAAGCAATAGATGTCTGCCAGGAGATACAGGGCTGACGTGAATGCAGAAACTGGGAAGGAAAAAACCCAAAAGCAAAGAATAACAGAGACTTTTACTTCTGCCTTGCTGTCATTTATACTGAACTATGTTTTTGTTTGTAGCAAGGGACAGTAAGTAATTTCCAGACAGACGTGATACTTTTTAATTTGACAGTGCCTTTGTGAGCGCTCAGTTGTAGTTCTAACAAATACATTTAGTACAAATCAGGAGAATGGAGTTGACTCTTTTATAAATAAGGCTTTTTGCTATTGCCACAAACCTCTGACTTTTATCCTTTTCCCAACACAACAAAGCACCAAGATAGTGTCATATTTTCCCTTATCCTCTGGTAGAACAGACAGAAAAAAAAAAAATGTTAAGAGAAATACTAAATGAGAGAAATACTAAATGAAAGGAATAATGAATAGTAAATTGCCATCACCTTTAACAAGCACAGCGAGTATTACAGAGGTTAATAAGGACATATTTTAGAGAGCCTGCTTATCCTGAGCTCCACTCACAGGGCAAATGTTGATTAATTCACATTGGAAGAGCATGGCCTATTATGATTGCGCTTAATAAGAAGAAGCAACCAGAGAAATTTAAGAAAAAACAAGATATATGCTGTGCCACAATCGTTCTGTTTACCCCACTGTTTTATTACTCCCTCTCACCTGCACTTTTACAGTGTTTATTTCTTAGGCCACATCTATAAACAAACTTGCTTGCTCACAGTTTAGACCAAGTCTTTCTCCTTTTTCCCTGCCCATGGGCCCTTGGAGACTGTTTGGTTCAAGTAGGCTGTGAGCATCTGATTTATGGAGGCTTCCCAAGCTATTGCCTGCTTGCTCCTGCCCTGAAGCTGACAAGCCACACCACACAGGTATTAAATTGCTGCAAACAAACACTGAGCACATTTCATCCTGTCTCTGCCTAGGGGGAAGGAGGATGTTTGTTGAGAGGATCCATGCCCCAGAAGTATTGTTCCCACAGGGCAGCTTTGGGTGAAGCCTTCTGCAGCATCTGTACCAAGGCACATAGATCTCTGGGGCAGGGAAATGTGTGCATGAGTGTGGGTGACATTCACAGATGTCATGCTGACGAGGCTGTTGGCAGCTCAAGCCAGGATCTGGCTAACCCTGCCTTTGGCTGGCCCAAGGGTAGGGTGAGTGGCAGGGATGATGACCTGGAAAACATTCCCACTTGCAACAAGGGCAGTGAAGCTTGCGTGGCACTCGGGAAACAGCTCTACATTATTGATTGTGCTAACTGAGCATACAACTGAAGGCTGGTGCCTGCACACTGTCACTGGGAGAGCTGGTAATTCATTATCCTGAGTATAAACATCACTATTATGTAAGGGGACACCATCAATCTACCCCTCCATACACATGCACACTATCTCTGTTCAGTGAGGCTGTTTATTTCCAGTGACTTCTGAAACAGTGCCTCTGTGAAAATCTGGGTGCAGGGTAAGGCTGTGGCTTCATGCTATGGCTGAGCCAGTGCAACGTGGTGATGAGAGAGACAGCCTGGTCCCCTGTCCCCATCCCAGACTGTTCCTTGCTGCAGGAAAGGGGAAGGAGGAGGAGTGGAGGAGGAAGTGGGCTATTAATAGCTACCAGTTTTTCTATTCAAGCACTTGTATTTAAGCATTTCTATTTAAGTGTGCTCAGTAACACTGCACGGTGGGTGCTAGTAGAAATAAAGTCCACCTCTGTTTGTGTCAAAATTTACTGCAATACCTGTACTATTTCCACTTGGCAGTGGTGACATCACACATACCTAGTATGGAAAATGTGATTTATTTTTTTTTTCCCCAAATGATTGCATTTCACCTTGGTCCATTGATTGCCTGACCAATTAACATCAACGGGAAAAGACTGCAAGTTTCACTCAGAACCTCCTTATTTTTAAACTGCCACTAGGTTCTTAATTAAAAAAAGACACAAGTCTCTAGAAGCAAATCTGACACTGAATTGTCACTGCTCCAAGGGACCCATCCACCTGTACTGAAGACTTAAATTGTTCATATCTCCTTCGAGGTTTTCTTTTAATCATACAATCATAGAATGTTTGGGTTGGAAGGGACCTTTAAAGGTCATCTAGTCCAACTCCCCTGCAGTGAGCAGCGACATCGACTAGATCAGGTTGATCAGAGCCCCATCCAGCCTAACTTTGAATGTTTTCAGGGACAAGTCATCTACAACCTCTCTGGTCTGTTTTTCACACAAGGTTTTCTTGCAGAGGATAGCACAGATACAGGGTGAGCCCTTGTCTGGACACCCCTGCTTGAAGTACAAGGGTCTTGCTATTCTGTTGTCATGTAGAACAGTTTAAACAAATGTCAGTTTGAGGTAACGGATCCTAATCAGATCTTGACCTTGGGGATAGGTCATACCTGTTAGGCAGCTCCAGGAACCTGCCCCTCCTGTTCCTGAAGATTAATTAAAATGCACAATTCTTCTAAATTACAAAATGTTTATTAGCTGGTTTTGCCTGTTTTCTTCTAATAAAAAGGGCTTTAAAAGTATAAGATATTGGTTTAGTGGTGCATTGCCACTGAGCCCAGTGGGGAAAATGGAGTACTGGGAATTTAGCAGCTTCAGCAGGTGTTTTCCAAGTGTAAAGACTTCTTAGAAGTGATGATGACAACTACCCAAGTTACAAGGTTTTTACTCTTTCTTCATCAAACTATATGTTGCCTCCATGTCTCAGTGCACCAGACACCATCACATTTTTCATGGTAGCATTGGATGTTTGACATTGGGATGCACACAAGTCAAACCTCAAAATGAACTCTAGTAATGAGTGATTCATCCTAAAACATCTAATTGGTGAAATTAATAAAGAGGAACTTCTAGTAAGAAGGAGATCTCTTAGTGGTGGCACGTTGCCTAGAAAAAGCACAATTTCCAAAACGGTTGTGGACCTTAAAACTCCAGAGTGCTAACATTCCTCAGAGATTCTAATTAATTGCAAATTTGATAGTCCTTGCTTCTTCTTTTGATTTAGCTGCAATAGCAGAGCAGATGTACTAAGGGATGAATGTTGTAATTCAGAAAAGACTATTCAGGGAAGAGCCATGATTTTGAAAGCCCATCATTGGGTTAATTCTGAAGTAAATGACAAGTTAATATTCTTTGTTAAAGACCAATTAATCATCAAGAAAAATTGTTCAAATGGAATTTAAACTTTTATGCAAATTTTCAAATCCCAATTTGGTTGTGCTAGTCCAAAATTAGTATGTTGCTTAGCTCCAGAGCTGGATGAAGACACTTGGGGAATAACATGAGCTTTTTGTAGCTGGCTGCTTTGTATGTTTTAAAACTTTCACATTCAATTCTCTGTAGTTTTGGTAGCCAAGAAATAGTCACACTTTAAATTTGTGATCATTTGTCTGAATCTGAAATCACAACAAGCATCCTAGATATAACACACTTACTCCTCAAAATTGTCACTTTTTTTTTTATCAGAAAAGCCTTAGCACTGATCATACTTGTTATTGAGCCACAATTATCAGCTCCAGAAATTAGTTCAAAGTATCATTGTTTATCCCTGTTTTGATTAGAATGATTAAAATTTTTGTAGTACCTTGTCAGCCAAATCATCCAGAGACTGAGGGTGGCTGAAAGAGTGGCAGTCCATGACAGACAGGTTTCCCTTCTTGCAGCTTCCAAACTTGTACCTGATAGTTGTTTTTGCAAATCACATCCCCTCATATTTCCATTCATTCCATGTCTCATCCTGGTCTAACAGAGGTTCCTCTGTTTCTGTGGCTTCTGTTTGCTTGAATAGCTTCTCAATGTCCACATGAAGGTTCACGATGTAACTTTTCAAGGCTGCAGAAGAGACCTCCAAACATCCTCTGTTACTGCTGGAATACCCCTAATTATCTATGAAAGAAAGATGGGGACTTGGGCATGACCTCCTATGGGGTCCTCCTAAGTGACATTGTTAGTTTCTAGGATTATTTTAACAAATCATTCCACAATCTTTAAATTAGGACTTTCAAAGTGTCAAAGTATGTACTTTATAGAGTTGTTGATTTGCAAAGCTGTAATTTCCTTAGTGAACCAGACCACCTTCAAACACGTCAGTGGTCATGAATTTGTTGAACAGACTTTGGATAGAAAACATTTTGAGGAATATGGCAGAGAAAAATGATTGACATCCCTCCATGCCTGGCTGATCAGCATGTTGGGTGGACTGGGAAAGAACGGGACCCATGAGGCCAGAATGAAGCCATTGGAAGAGAAACTGGTGTCTCTTCTTGCCCAATTTTGGCTCTCTAAAGAAGGAGTCCAGAGGCTGTATTTGTCTTGGGCCAGCACAGTCTTGTGTAGGGCTGCTCAGGGCTGCAAAGCTACAGTCATACCAATGTAGATGTGGTTTTGTTGCCTTGTACTATTATATTTGATTTGGCCACTGGGTATTTGGGACTGCTGCTGAAGAAAAGTGTTATGATTCATTTTTATCTGAAGTGGCCTGCAATATCTTTGCTTAGCTTGTCAGCTGGCACTGCAAATCAGTTGAATATTCAGAGCTAAGTGGTCTCTATTCACGCCAATGATCGCTTTACCCACCCATGGTCAGAGGTCAACTAGGCAGGATCATTTTTTATTATGTCCTATGACGTTCTTATTATATTGTTATATCCTATGACATTTATGACATTCTCTTATGTCCTGTGACTCTTACTCCTTTTGCTTCTGCATGGGGCTGCTTAGCCCTCTTGGTCTGTGCTTCTGGATGAATTACTGGCATATACGGAAGTAGCCTGGCTATCAGAAAAGACAGATCACTGCAAAGTTGATTAATATGAAATGTGAGTCAGACCAATTGATTTGTTTTAGCCTGCTTATCAAAGTGGCTACTACTTTGGGGCTGACTTCAGATGTGACTCATGTTGTACTAGCACTTGCAAAAAACCTGCTTTGAAATTATTTTGATGGGGCATCTCAAGCAAATGGCAGCATTTCTGTTTGCACTGTATCCTGTGAGTGCCAGCTAACCTTTGCAAACACAGTTCAGAGCAGTTAGAGAGGAAAAAGAGAATTCAAACTAATTTTGCCAAAGCTGAAATACATGACACCAGCTGACACAAAACTACTGCTCTGCCTGACGAGCTCTGTGTTATGCTTCTCCGTGTGAGGACACTTTGTGCTACAGAAACACAATCTTTCACAAGGTGGGCATTTTGCTAGTTAACAAACCACTAATTAACATGAGCTACTTACATAATGAATCATGACCCTCAAATTAAATGACTGGGGGAACTGATTCAAGTCAGAGTTGTGAAGCTATATGAAGGTTATTGGGGTTACGGGCACTGATATGCAGTGGAAACTGTTCAGCACGGCAGGCTGGAAATCGGCTTGGTGTCCAAAATCTGAACACAGCACTTCTCCAGTCAGCACAGGTTCCAGGTGAACATAACTGAAATTTCAAAATGTGATGATGAAGGTGATCTGCAAGTGGTTATCACTGGTATCCAGTGAATTGAGTTGCTACACTGGTGTCCCCAGAGCCATGCTGATTGGTGTTGAATCAAGATCTGACACCCTGACCTTCAGTAATCTTCATCACCCTGTTTTACAGTCTCAGTTGGCATTTTGCAGCTTCTTGAACCTAATGAAACAACTGTAAGCTGTGAATGGCTGACCGCGGGCAGCACATCTAAGGGGCACACTGCTGAGGGCATGGTACAGGGCACAGCCAGCTGTCTGACCACTTGTATTCTTCCAAAGCAGATTATTCTTTTGCTGATGTCTGAAGGGAAATCAGGAAAAATAAAATATCTGCTCTGATAGTTGGTAATCCTTTGGCCATCCAGAAAATGATGAGGAGTTGAAAACAGTTCAACATGCAGGTCTTACCACAGTGTGTCTGCATGACTGGAAAACTATTTCTGTTTTCCATAACCATTTCCCTCAAGTGTCCCCAGCCTTCCAGCATCTCAGTTGTTTAGGAATCATAACATGTGAGTTGCTTGGGTAACCAAAATCTGCCTGACCCCCTATATCCAGCTGCCTGGGAGACTCCATGTTCCAAGACTTGGATCAATCCTGGAAAGAAACCTTGGCCAGATATGACACGGCTTTCCTGTCACAGGCTCCAGCAAGGTGCTCACAGTGAGCTGAGGGTTGTGTATGCAGACCACTCATGCCACTGTGTGAGGTGAAGGCTCACATTGTGGTTTCTGGCTAGTGTGTGTCTGTGGGACAGCAGCATTTAACATTTGCACTCCTGCACCTCACAAAAAAAAGCACGCTAGCTGTTTCCAAATAGTCACAAACATCATGAAGGCCCCATTCTCCTGTCATATTGTCATTTGTTTAGGTTGATGCCTGGAGAGCACCTCCCCTGCAGACAAGAATAAGCAGGACCTGCCTGCCTTTCTAAAAAGCCTTCTGGGGAACAACTGCTAAGTGCCATCCATCATCTCAATCCACTGTAATTTCCACGGGATGCTGGCTTTGGTCACAGTTTCTTTTTAGTCATGTTTTTGAATTCATTCAAATGTAATTTTCAGTCTGGACTCTGGATGCTGTGCTAAGGATACATGCTCAAGGTTGAACTGAACAGTTTGCAGCACACATTTATTGGAGGGATTGATACACTTGACAATATTTGACATAATTTCACTGTTTAAAATGACACAGGTCTCTGCTACAGGCATTAGGAGATATGTCCTTGGAGACACTGAAGACTAAACCAGGTACACCAACAAGCTATGTACTGCAGAAGTAATCATGCTCTGAAAGGGGACAGGAGACAATCCAGCAGATTTCCTTCTATGAGGTCATTGCACTATTCCTGTGGATTTTTCATTACAGCTCAGATGAACCTGCTTGTGAGGATCCTCTCTGTGCTGCTGCCCAGGGCCTATGCTTGTTGTAGTTTCAATGGATGTGGGGTTTTGCCCAACCTCTTTGAGAGCTCTTCTGCACTCAGCCTGGACCTACAGTTCTTTGCCCTGCCTCATTGTAGGTCCTGACCTCTATGCCATCTTCCACATACTTCCATGTTTCAGCCTTGCTTGAGAGATGGGAACATAAATCCCACATCATTGGCACAAGACACTGAAAAACCTCTCATGGGATAAGGAACTAAGTGCAGGGAAATACTCAAATACAACCTAAATCATTGGACTCTTCGTCTCTCAACTTCTGGTCAGTGCTCAGAAATGAGACTTCTTCAAATTCAGATGGAAAAGGCATTAACCATTGGCTTCACAGAAGTCTCCAGGAGCTTTACTTAAGATTTCATTGGAACCATGGATTTATAGTGAGAACAATAATCACCATTACCTCTGCATATAGTGGGTCCTAAACCATAGTTAGATATGTCATCTACAGTCACTGAATAATTTCTTAATTTGAGTCGAATTTTTAAAGCACAGCTGGATTTGTGAAAATGAAATCTATACAGTCCCTACATAGGAGAGTACAATGTCAGGTGACATTGCTGACCCTGCAGTGTCATCTTTGTAATCTAGTTAACCTTATAATGAATATCCCCAAATACATGACACACCATGTCATACCCCTGTCTTATTGTTCTGCTTCAAAGTCATTGCTGTTTCATTATGGGTAGGTTGAAGATTTCAAATAAATTTGACATATAGTGGATAGCCTTTTTTCCTGACAGATGCAAGACTAGTTGTACATGTCCTCTCCTCATAAACTGTGGCCTGTCTTACAAATGCAAAAGCAAGTAGATTAACATTATCCCATTAATGTTTTTGGTTTTGTTTTGCTTTGCTTTGCTTTGTTTTTCTTAATCTCTGTAATCTTTCCTACCACAAACTGCTAACCTATAAGGTACAATGAATAGAAAGTTTAATTTTGGGAGCAGAGGCCTCTGGTTCCAGACTGGATCCCAGTGGTTTTCAGAACCCCTTTCCCTGCTGTTCTTTCATGTCTGTTTTGAGCTGTAAATTCTGATGTGGTGATTGTATGCTGGAAAGTTTCAGCCTGTCCCCTGAAGATACTGCACCAAGAATCTTCTCCTCTCTGCTTTTTAGAATTGATGTCATCCTCGTCCTTCTTAATTAAGCTGATCATTTATGCTGTGCTACTGCTTTCACAGTTATGCCTATAACTGCTATTAAGTGTGATGAATCATTTGTCTTTTCCTGGAAATCTACTTGAATCTTCCACAGAATTGTCTCCAGTCCATCTTCCTTCCTGTCCAAAAAGCTGCATATGTCTCTGCTCTGTTCCTCTGCTGGAAAGTGTTACCGAGTTCAGGACTGAGATGCTCTGAGCATAAATTTTCAGAGTTGTTATAACAAGATGTTCTTTTGAAAAATAATAATTTCCCCCACTTTCTCCAAAGAGACATGCAGTGATAAAAGGAAAAATGTGACCTCCTTGCTCTGGGTGCTTGTCCTGACGAAGTATTTCAGCAAGGCGAGCTCAGGGCCTGTTGCAGCAGGTATTGTATATGCACAGTGCAGATGGTCCTAATCCAAAGTGCTTACAAACTAATTGCCATGTCTCTGTACTCATTAGTGTGTGGGCACTTTTCCCAGTCCATGGTGCAGGGTTGTATGTGTGCCTGGCCAGCTGATCCAGCTAACCTCACTGGTACTTCTCTGCTCTGCTCATCACAATCGCTAGCAATGCTGGCCTCAAGCTTTCAGCCTCCACAGTGCTGTTCACAGCTCCTCCATTGCACCAACGGTGCCTCCTGCACAGGGACGTGTGAAGCTGCCACACAGAACTTCTCCATCCCTGACTTCTGCTGTGATGCTTGTCAGAGGAGTCCTCCTGGGAACAGGGAGGCAGGTGGCCATGAGGGTGAGCCCTGCTGCACTTGTTTGACCCTGTTATCAACAGCAAGAGACACTTGAGGACTTATTTAATGGTTTGCAAACTAGTCAGGGAAATACTCTCTCCTGTTACTGCCCCTCAAAGGATGCATGTTACTGTAAAAGTTGGTAGCAGTAAGTATGTGAATGTGTGTTTACCTAAAAGGCCAGTTCTTTGCCCATTTCAGGCAAATTGTTTCCCAAGACTCACTTTGCCTCCTTTTGTGGCTTCCTCCTGCTATGAGGTCTGCTCTCTTTATCTCTTGATTTTTTCATACTTCTAATTTACTTTCTCTGGAAAATATCTGCAAGTAGTTAAACGGTGCTAATATATATCCATCAAGGGATGCCGTGAAGTTTTTAAATGGTGATTGGGTGTTTGGCAAGCAGAAGGTGATTTGCTCTGTCTTTCCATGATCTCACACATCACATAAGGGTGAACAAGGGATTTTCTAAACTGCAAAATCCCAGTGTTGCTGTCATTTGGCAAAAGCTGGAGCCATACACTGAACAGCTCCTATTTTTATTGGCAATTTTTCACTATAGTAAAAAGGGGTTGAAAACCAGAATACCATCCAGTTTCTCAGCCCCGGAGGCGGTATCATCCAAGTCAAGGTTGAGTGGCTCTGGAGGATGCTACGGTTGGGGAAGTTTGCACTGCTGTGCTGGGTGGATGAAAATAAATACAGGATTTTGTTAGGATATGATTAGCACCAAGGTCTTACATTTTCCCTTTTTACTGAGCTGTGTTCCACCCTGCAGGGACTGAAGCTATCATTCTTCCGTGCCTTCATTCTGGTACTTAAAGAAAATAAAACACATTAATAATATATAGAAAAAAATTACCTTTCTATGTTGCATAGACCAGAAAGATATTGCCACACAGACTGCTGTGTCCTTGCTGTCACCTGTGATACTGAGTATCAGATGCACTCAGGCATCCCCAGGGCCAGTAGACAAGTAAATGCCATATGTGGTGATTTTCATACACTTTCTGGTTTTAGTTGCTTCCACGCAAAGTGTTTTTGCTTCCTTTTTAACCTGTACTGAAACAGACTAGCAAGGAGTTGAGGCAGAGTGGCTGTATCTCAGCGGTTGTGGCTGGAACAGTTTAATGTTGATGCTGAGCATATGTTTATGTTAATAATAATGACACATAGGACTACCTACAAAGAATCACATCCAAATTAGTCCCATGCATATGAAGCCAAGGGAATTACTCATTGTGCATAGGGTTAAACAAGCACATATCTGTGTAGAAGCAGGACCTTGACTGTCAGGCTGCAGGGCTCATTGTGGTTGCAGGCTGTGTGGTGATGATGAACCAAAGCATCCCATCCCTTCCCATCCAATCCCAGCCCTATGCAGGCCTCACCAGAGCTCCTCAGATGTGACTTTGCTGCAGAGTGAACAGCCTGCTCCAAGACCCTCAGCATGGGTTTTGCATTCAGCATCATGTGAATGACAGCCCAGCCTGGCTAATCTCCCACTGCAGAGGGTTGCATCCCAGGCAGTGCAGCTTCTCCATTGCCAAGAACCAGAGGAGACCTTTCTACTGCTTCCAAAAACCCTCAGAAGCACACTCAATAGCCAGTTGCTACACCTTTAGTATCTGTGTGGAGTTACACCTGTTTCACCAATTTCTGAGCTGGAGCTGTACAGAGCAGCAGCCTGGGCTGGGGAAGCTTGCTGAGAAACATTTGCTTGCTGTACTGGGGAGAGGGTGAGAAGGGGGAAGTCAGATCAGATGCTAATTCCTGAGGCTTGCCTAAATGTGATTTCTCAGAAGGAGAAGAAAAAAGGACTTGTTTTGACTCTTCTTTTTTTCTGGAAATGTAACCTGGTACATAATGTTCCAAGTTATCAGTGTCTCAAATTGCATGTTGCTTCATCCACTCTAAATATCATCTCTTTCTGCAGTCTGTCTTGACATATTCCTCTTAGATTAACTCATTTTGCTGTGTGCAAATGCCTCTGCAGCTTTACCTGAAATTACATAGGAAATATAATGAAAATGGATTATTCAAGCTGCAGCAACAAGAAACTAAAGTTTTTCTTTAGTCTCTCAGCACAAATTTCCCTGTAAGTACCTTTGGTACTAAAAAACCAGTTTATTCAAGATAAATATTAAATGTGAGCCATGATTCATCAAAAGACATTCTCAACTTTCATTGTACAGCTGTTCCTATAGATGTCTAGTAAAATATATCAGGTTGTGCTGAAACCCTATTGAAAACATCCAGAATTTGGAGCTAAGTGCCTTTTGTGCCCTTGCTACTTGAGTCTAAAGTAAAGGAAACATAGATCACAGCTTTTAGCTTTCAAAATTGGTCACTGCATAGATACCTTTAGGTATAAGCAAGATATAGAAAGCCTTGAAAGACTGGATGACAGCTGCAGTGGACAGCAGCTATAGTAGTCCCACACTACACAATCTGTAGTATCACAAACACATACTGCCAAACCCCACACTGAAGTGTTTCCAAGGAGATATTACATCATGTTAGTGTCTCGTAGGAGTTAGAAACCTGCTCCATCTGACATGTTATTTAATATTTCCATTAAGTGAGCTTTGTGAAACTACTGATTTCTGGTCAAACTTTTCTCAGGTCAGAGACCAATAACTACCCGTGCACATGGACGGGAGATTTGCTGTTTACATGTTAAAGATGTAAAAAAAACCTGTGAGAAAGCGGAGAAGAGTTTCCCAATGCTTTGAGGTCAGAGAGGCAACTTGTAGTGAGAGTCCTGAACAAACTCCTTGGTTTGTGAGGGGCAGGAATAATAGCAGGTATGGTCAGAAAATATCAGGGAAACAAATTTGTTGTCTGAGAATTTGTGTTCATCAAAAATGGAAATGTGAAGGCAGCACTTTGCTCGTCATCTGTTTTGGTGGAAAAATGGATAAAATGTTAACTTTTGCTGTATGAATTTCACTGTTACTTCTTTCTCAACAGTGACATCACACTGAATAGTGACAAGCACAGAATACACAGGGGACATGTACAGGGCAAGTTAGGGAAGCCCACTTCTCTCCTGAGCCCATGGGAGAGAGAAGAGTGGAGCAGCAGTGCTCACCTTCATAGCCAGAGATGCTCATTCATTTTCCCACACATTCTCATCCTCAAAAAAATGTGACTGTTAGTAACAGTTTCACTAGGAAGGCAGTAATGAAATCCTTACTTTGGCCTGGATTTTGACCCTGACCCCTATAAAATACCAATGAGCACTGAGACCTCCTCTTATCTGTCATTACATTACTTCCCTAGGGACCAGTCTGGCACACAAGAGGTAATCAGTTCAATCTGCAGCCAGAGACATTTAATTTTAAAACTTTTCTAATTATAAGGATAATTAAAGATTTTTTAAGACAAGGTCAGAGAAACATCTATCAGGGACAGTCTGAATGTCTTGCAGCCTGTCTCAGTGCAGGGTTTGCACTGTATGATCTCCCAAGGTGCTTTCCAGCCCTCTGCTTTCACGCCTTCTGGTTTGGTGAGAAAACTGCAGCCAGCTCAGGTCCAGATGCATTGTGTGAGGCTTTTTCTGACAAAGAAGATGGGCGGATCTTCAGGTGTGAGAATGTTAAAAGCAAATATAACCTCGCCTTGTAAATGACAGAACCGAATCTCTTCCCATCCATGACAGAACCACTCACATGTCAATCCATTGACTTTAATTTTACTTTCACTTCATGCTGGAGAGCAAGACTGGGTCAGGGATGATGACTGCCTTTAGTAAAGCCTTTGGGCTGCATGCTTTTGTCTTCCAGCCTTGTGAAAAGGTCTCCTGTGATTTATCATTACTCTCCAACGAGCAATCATACCTGATAAATTTGCTTACTGGATTAGTGGACAAGGGGGAAACAGTAAACATGGTTCATCCAGATGTCAGGGGTGCATTTAATACCACACTGCATGACAGACTGATTTGTAAGGTCAGAAAGCATGGCATAGAACAGGCAGAAAAGTGCTGAAAGGGAATAAAAAAATGTTTAAGGGCAGAGAAAAAACAATGTCATTAATGGGGAAAATTCTTAGTGAGTTATCTTTATTATTGGACCCCTTTTTTTTTGTCTGCCAGTCCCCTTGAGGAAGGTGCAGGGATAATAGTTAAGGGGAAGAATGGTCTAGGCTGGGAGAATGGCAGAGGATGCAGAGCTGAGGTGAATTCTAGCATGCTCCTCTCTGTCCTAAGGAACTGAGTGTCAGTTTACATCAGACACTGATTTGACCCAGAGAGCAGAATTTGGTGAGCAGAGGAGTCAGTCTACTTCTGTGGGAACCTGAGGTCCTGCTTGCACACAGGGAGCCACAGAAGAACTGAAGTTTCCCTCTTTGTTCTCACATCTTCTTCCTCAGCTTCCCTGATGTTTGAAGAAGATATTTAAGCCCTTGGGTTCAATTCACCTAATAAAAAATTCTTCCTTAAAATGACGCCCAAGGGCTTGTCTTTGCCACCTGCATGGCCAGCACTGAATGCAGAACAGTTTTGGAAGACCCTACAGAATGACCCTACACAGCTCCAACTCCTCTGATTTGTAAGTCTTTGAAAAATTAGTTAATATATGCCACTTCAAACATACCTGGGCTATAGCCCTCTTTGAGGAGTTCTGAGACCTTCTTGACTTGAGAAAAAACACAGTCAAAAAGATAAAAATGTAGGTCCCCTGCAGTGCCACCTTGCCTTGTTATTACATTTTCTTCAGATTATTACCTCCTTTCAGATCAACTTCTGCATGAAGTTATTAGGAGGGCTTAGGGGGCTGAGGCACCATTGCTTTTGGAAACTTAGGACTTTTTTCCCTGCTTGTTCCTGGTCTTTAGACTTAACACATTTTCTTTTCACAGCTATATGCTAAGTAACATCAAACTGTAATGATAGGGAATAATTTAAAAATTAACTTAAACCAGCCAAAAGTTATAAAAATAACAAATCCTGTGGGTAGCATCCAAAAGACTTTCTATCATGCTGACTGATTAGAAGGCTCATTTAATTGTCTGTATGCAAATTTTGTGTCACTGATTCCTGACATTCAGAAATCTTGAGATTTTAAAATTAAAACGTTCACATCACTTTTATTTGCCTTTTTGCTTATTTTGGCACCTCCACCTTGCAAGCCCCATTGTTTCAGTTTAAGGATTGGTTGTTTTTTTCTGAAAAGTTGATGAAAATAATCTTTTTTAATTCTTAAAAGCAAGCTGAGATTCACTGATGATCACTGAGTTTCAAGAACTGTGGTCTTAAAATATTGCAAGTGTTGAGCACTTCACAAAGGCTCTAAGGAGCCGTAGAATTGGACAGAGCCTGGTAGGAGAAAGAGGCCACACAACATGATTTTTTAAGAGCTGCATTCTGGAGAATTTAAAACCTAGATTTCACAGTCTCCTGAAATGACTAGAAGGGGTCTCACTGCCCTTCCCTGATTCAGGTACATGCATCACTGCTTGTCATATACACCAGGAAGGTGCCCTATTTCTTTATAAAAGACATTTATGTACTTGAAGGGTGTTGCCACGTCCATCTCTGCCCACATCTCCTTTGAGGACTTCCTGCAAGCCTGGACTGGACTCAGCTGCTATCCAGATGGGGCCAGGAGATGGACCCCAGGTAGAGATGGTCACCCAGGGGAAGATGACGCAAAACGTATGGGGCTGGCAGAGCTACAGTGTAGGAGATGGGCCACCATCACAATGCTGGCTCCTGGAGCAGAGGATGGAAGCTCTGCATGGACATTGTCTTTGGAGAAAAAGATTTCAGGAACACTGATGTTGCAGCATACATTTCTGGAGACCAGGTCTGCTCAGGGTCCCCCTAACTGCAAGTGATATCTTGAGTATTAAGCAGAACTGGGAGCTGACCAGTCTACATTCCATTTTCTTCCCTGTAGCTGAAGACATGTGTGATAGCCTGCAGTGAAAAGTGGTTTACAGGAGCAGTTCTAGCAGCTGTTAAATTGTCCATATACAAACTTTCTTTAAAGGTTTATCATTCCTGTTTCAGAGGTTTACTTAAGGCAGGGATCCTTTTGACCAGACAGGCACTGTCTGAAAGCTCAAGAGCCATGAAAAAGTGATGCAAGGGGGACAGAGCTGTATTATCAGCGCTGGTATCAAACATGGCTGTGGCCATAACTGAATTTTGCATATACTTGCATTATTTAAAAATTGCATTCGGGCAGGGCTCTCCTAGATTAAGAGCAGCCAGATGGACACCATAAATCATATGGAAGATTCTGGACCAAACTCCACACTCAGACTTATTCAAACAGCTCAATTTAATGTCACAAATGGGATTTGTGCAAACGGAGCCCAGAGCAGAATTTGGCCTTTCATGTTTGTTTAGATTAAGAAATTTGGACAGTAAAAGCTCACTTATATTCTGGCTAGTGGGCTGGGTATTACAGCACTCGAATAGTGGGAAGCCCTGACAGATGGTTACATGAATCACGGCAAGGCAGGTCTGATTATCTTGATATTTTCCATGCGATAAAGTGGAGGGATGTGGTGCCATATGGTGGAATATGGCTGAGGGACCCTCAGCAGCTGGGCGGGGTGTGAGCTCTTTCCAAGGCAAGTGGCAGAGTGCAAACCCACTCCAATGATGAGGGGGACAGACGAGGAAAGGGTGGCTTCCCAGGACAGCCAGAGATGCTGAGCCATTAGCAGCATCCTGATGGGATGACGGGAGAGTAAATTGGGATCTGTTGGTTAGGTCCACCAGTGCAACAGCACCTTAGGATTCAATGAAACAGGGAGGGGTAATGTAAATGTGTGATGGTGAAAGAAGGAGGAGGAAAGAGGTTTTACATGGAACAGGAGGGAAGCCAGTGGCTTCTGTGGGTCTGAGTGACTACAGAAAGGGTAAAGGGAACAGCAGAACAGCACTGCCAATGGGGAACAAGTCTGCTTTCTGTTTCAAAAGGCTGTTATTGTTTAGTTGGACCTTACAGTTATTTCTCACAGGGTACTCTGGAATAGAAACAGCCTATGGTTTGCTGTTCTGTCTTACCCTGAAGGCTGCAGAAATAAAAAAGGAAATTGCATAAAAGGAGTGGCTTTCCATAGACATTTAAGAGTTGTTTTAAAAAGCAAATTCATGCACAGAGATCATTTAGAGCAACTTCACTTTCATAATCAGTTGTCTAGGGTTGCTACTCCAAGGCTTTCCATTTTGCTTGTAGCAAATCTATTTGCAGAATATCACATAAAAAAAAAAAGAAAAGAAAAAAGTGCTTCCTAGAAGGAAGGAAATTTTCTCTTCCAAGATAATCAAAAGATAAAGTGGATTTATTCTTTTGAACCCAAGTGACAAGAGCTCTCCAGCAGACAGTGCCCAGGGCCAGTGGTGCACCAGGGCAGTGGGTGCTGACTGTGTGGGGAGAATTGAAAAGATGCCACAGTGCTGCAGGATCCACCAGAAATAGTTCTGCCCTCACATTGTGGCAGTGAATCCAGATCACAGCACTAAAGAACACATTCATCAGTTAGAAAACTGATTAGTTTTCTAACATTTGTTAGTTAGAAAACATTTTAGCAGCAACTCCTTGGTTGACCAAGGGAGCAAGGTACAGGTCTTGAGGGTATGAGCACCCAAGAGGGGCAGTGAGGACACACAATGCAGAGACTGTGTGCAGTGTGCATCGCAGCTCGACTACTGTTTGCTAGAGAGGATGGTTTGGGTACTTTTGCATGTTTAAATTGGGGAAGTGTTATAGCTGTTGTTTGGGTCTGGTCAAGGAAATGAGGAATGAGTTTTCTTTTGTTTGGGTTCTGCGGTTTGCTTGCTGATGCCTATGGCTGGTCATATATTTAGTAGACCTCAAAAATAAGTTTAGATACATCAGTGAGCAAGTGGAAAAGTACTGGGGAAAAAGCATGTGAGGGCTGGCTGGGAGCTGTCATGTGGGCTGGCTGGACTGCAAAGCAGGTGCACCAAAGCTCATGCTCTGTGGCACTGGAACTGGCTGAGGACATGAAATCCACGAAACAGAGTGTGCAAGTCCTGGTGATGCTGTGTCAGTGGCTCTCCATCTCCAGGGCCTCTAGCACCAGAAGCCAGCACAGCCTGGCAGGACAAACTGGAAAGGCAGCATTGGGAGCCACTTTAAGGGTCAGAGTATCTCTAACTTGAGCAGTAAGGAAGCAGCAGAGTAGATGACCCTAGCATGAAGTAACTGGGATGAATGTTTTCAAATCAGGTGTCTAAATTTACACACTCGTGTCATCCAGCATGCGGGTAGCTGTTCTGAGTTATTATCATTAACTTATGTCCATCAGCACTTTTTCCACAATGAAGCCATAACCCCCCCCCCCCCCCCCCCCTCTTCTTCCTACATTTCGTTTCGGTGGCCTGTGGACTGGGACAGGGAAACATTCTTTGTTTCTTTCTTTGGTTTTTATAGTGTTTTTTTTTGTTTTCA
>JANIJG010004069.1:0-17112 GCA_024611175.1 Megaceryle torquata | reverse complement strand
CACACAATAACTAGGTGCCCCCTTAGACCACGCAGCACTTGCACACCCACCCCCCCACCCCTTCATCATGGGCTCTAAATGCGGCTGGGGGGACATGTGCAGAGTACAGCGACCATTATTAATATTTTGAGAGTGGAGTTACATGTTGCTGTTTCGTTCTAAGAATAGCAGAGAACTGTACCTTACTGCTTTTAAGTCATTACCCTATAAAAGAGCTGATTGCCTTCTGCATGCTGATGAAACAGCAAATGTCTGTTGTTTTTTTTTTTTTTCTGTTAGAAGATTAAATAGACAGATTGCACAACAGAGGAACTGGGGTCTTTGCATGGAGAAGTAGTTGCGTGTAGTAAGTAGATAGCCTTTCAAGTCAGCAGATGGCTTCACCAAGAAATATGGGGTACATTTGCCAATGTAAAAGTGCTAACACTTGGCTAACCTCTTACCAGAGGTAGTTGATAAGAGATGCTCAAGGGAATGGAAGTGGTGAGGAGCAACCTCATTATGCTCTTGAGATGTGGCTCATGTCACAGCACATGGTGTAAAAGGTAGGAATGACTAGCCACGGTTGTCAGAAAAAGCAAGATTTAGGGTTAGAAAAGTGAATTGATATCAGATTTAGTGTCTGAGGCACTTCACAGAATGACTCTGGCAATTTGTTAGCCAGATCAACATATGATTTCTTACTTAGAAAGGAAATGTTCATCTCTGCTTGACATGCCAGTGTGGGGATGGATGTTAGTGGAGACAAGAAAAATGACTGGTTTACCTCATCTGGCCTCTTTTGCAAATGTCATCATTTTCAGTAGTTTATAACTTCTATCTTCTCTGCATAATTCAGAAACATCTCCATATAAACCCCAAATTCAGAGGCCAAGCCACAAAATCACATTCCAGCAGTGAGCTGGTACACAGCAGAGACATGGCTGGTCCTCTGTTCCTGCTGTCACCAGCAAAAGCACGGTGAGAGTTGAAGGTCTCCTCTCAGATTTCCTCTAAGTTCGGGGACAGGCATTCGAGGGATTTCAACATACTCCCAGGCGACAGGGTCTCTAGGCAAACCAGCTGCCTGGATGGGCTGTGCAAAGCTGAGCTCTGAGCAGCAGGACTGAAACAATTTCTTGGACAACGATGCAGACTTGCTGCTTCACTGGAGTTGCTACAACTGCAGTACAACACCACATGTGCTGTGAGCAAATGGTAATTACCCAGTTTCAAAGCAGAGGTCACTGTTATTACTACCAGGGATCTTTCCAGCCACAAATGGTGCAGTAAATAACATTCACCCAGCCCATGAGTCCAGCTTGCATAGCACAGCTTCCAAGGTTTGATTCTAAGATGCTCACCCTTACTCGGAGATGGTAGTAGCTGATTTTTGCAATTTCCACCTACACAGCTGAATTTTAAGTATTAAAATGTATTTTAATAAGTTTTTAATATAAAGTGATCTTCAGAATCCAAAACATTTTAAATCTTGACCTCCTTTGGCTGGGTTTTGGGTTTTTTTTTAATACTGGGCTTAGTGAGATGGATTTCCCTCATACTTGAGCCTAATTCTTCCAAATTACTTCCCCTTCCCTGGACAGTGTCCCTTCATTTTTAGCAAGGTACCACTGTTTCCTATTCTGCTGCTTCTGACTGTACCAGTGTGAGCTGAGCTCATTTATCTAACTGTTATGATTTCAGAACAGAAAATAGTTTTGAGATATTTTAGTAGATGACTCAGCAGTTTTCAATAGGATAACTTAATTTAGAGACAGGATCTGAATTCCCTGCCCCAAGGTATTGAAAAGTTGCAACCCTCTCACAGACAACTCACTGCATGTCTCAGTGAAGCCCAAAATCTACTTGTCCGGGCATGTGGGATGCTGATCAATGTGACATTCAGCCTCTCTGCAAGTGCAGCAGATGCAATTGGAAAACACTTCTGTGCCAAACGGACAAAAATGCTGAACTGCAGACAGCTGCTGTCCTTACCTGCAGGACAACTGACATAAAATACTGGTTTAGCATGGACTTGTCTGCATTGAAAATCCCACAATGAGGAAAAGAAACAAACTGCTTCTGTCCCGATGCTTGGTGAGATTATTGCTGTGGTGCTCTACAGCTTGACTCTTGCCTCTCCTTGTCAAGTGGATGCTGCAAGCTCTAAATCAACTAGTATTATCTCTGACATCTTTGATATTATAGTACCAGGTGAAAAGATTTATATCTTGCTCAATGTAAAGTAGTTACGGTTTATCTCTGCTGAGAAAAAAGTCACAATTGGAATTTGATGCCATAAAAAGAAATTCTTTCTCCTTAAATCAAATCCTGTTCATTATGGTGATTTAATTCAACTTATCTCCTGTCCTTACCACCAGCTGCTCAGAGATGTCTACTCAGCTTTCAGCTAGTAAAATAAATCTGTCTAGCGAGTCCCACCAGTGTTTTCATGTTATCAAGGCAAAAGTTGAGACTCTATTTGAAGAAATTAAGCTTCAAACATATCACAAATACAAACCAGCCCCTTCTAACCAACCAGTTCATTTTTACATTATACACTGAATATACATCTTTCATCTCCTCAATCAAACATGTTTATAAGATTTCCAAGGGCAAAACTTGTATACATAGATACATCCCCCCAAGCTCATAGATATATGAAACTATAATGTATTTACTTGTTCTTTCCATTCTCTATTATGTATATATGAATTTATTGCCAAGCCTGCTTTCCTTACAGGCAGTAGTTAACTATGCAGAAGTAGTTGAGTACACTCCAAGTGATCAAAAATTCTGCAAAGGGAAAATTCTTGAGTGGAGGTAATATATATTTAAACCTGAGAAACCTTCATGCTTATGCACTCTGCATTTTCAGAAATGTGTATATATCAAAAAAAACCAAAAAACAAACAAAAAAAAAAAACGATCAGAGGTGTATAAAGGTTACGGTTTTAAATATAATTGAAAATTTGAACTCGTCTCCTCTGATTTGTCAACATCCAGTGTTTCCTGATTGACACCTTTTTTCTCCTTGCTTGGAATGCTGTGATCATAATTTTAAAAATGGAATTAATTAGAAAAGCTGAAAGAAACTGGTGCAGCAAACCTCTCCCAAATCTTCCCCCTTCAAGCACTGTGTTTTCAAATTAGCCAAGACTTGGTTTACTGATTAAAAGCTTTCTGATAAATTGTGGTAAGCTGTGGTGTGGTGGTAAACCACAGCTCTGCCTACAGAAAGCTCTTGAAACCATTACTCTGTTGGCATCACTTGTGCATTTTACAAGTATTAGATCTGTGATGCAAGTTATGAGAGAAATCTTTTTAGGTTTGTGAAAGTAATAAACATCTGGGGGAAAGGATGACCTTCTTACTGAGAATTAATGATAAAATAAACAAACAGCCTAAACCACATGGAAAAATAACATAGCTCCCTTCCATATGTGCTCTTCACTATAGGACATGTGTAAGTGCATAAAAAATCATGGGTCAGGTATGAAGCAAATATGTGTTTGTGTCCCTTCCCTCCACATTAATATAACATTAAGATTGAAAACACAATTATGAAACATCAAGAGGGCAGTGGAATTATGTGCAATAAGCCACATGTGTTTCTAAATAAAAGATCTTGCCAGACAGTCTTGATTACATATTATGATGGAGTTTTACCATTACAGGACAAAGGCAATGACGTAAAGGAAATATTCTGGGATTTTAGTAAAGCAAATGATAGGATATCTCACACCAAAGAATAATAATCAAAACTGGCCTGGAAATGAACATTGTCAGATGGATTGAAAACTGGCTGGATGACTATAAACACAGTGCTATGAAGGACAGCAAACCATCTAGTAGGGAATACTCATGAGGGACAGAGAGATCAGCCTTTGATTCATTCCTACACAAAAAAGAGTCCAAAAGTCATGACTTGGGGTAGCCAACCTGCAGATCAGGTCAGTATACTGCCCAGAACAATGTATGTGGCCTACAGCCTGCTTTCTGCTGCCAGATGTCCTCAAAGTCTTCCAGGCACAAGCAGGATGCAAACACTACTGAGAACAAATGACTAATGCTAGCAGCTATTCAGAAAGATGAACTAACAATAAATTGAGGTGAAACAAGGGAAAATACATTTTTTTTTTATGCCTGGGAAAATATTGCTTGCTGTGGATAACTGTAGAAAGCAAAAAGGAAGAAGGGATTTTCTGTAAAGAAAACTGCAGTTTTGAAATCAAGCAAAAGCAAAGTTCTTGGAGGTTTCTGGAGAGCACCATCATGCAGGGCAGTTAAGACACCAGTGACTTTATATCAGCCATGATTATTCTACTGAGCTGCACTTCATTCTTCATTTTATATTCATCACCATCCTGTGAAATTTTCTAGAGTATTGTGAGAATATGAGCTTTTACTCCAAGAACACTTTAGTAGTACCACTCAGAAAAGAACATTGCAACTTTACTGGTCAATATGAAAATGTGCACTGTGGATGATATAACACTACAGTCTGGAACCTGTAAATCTGCAGTGCTTTATACAGGGAGATGAGTGTCATCTGAGCCAAGAAATCTCCGGTTTGGGATCATTCCCATTTGACAACAGCAACAACTACATAATGTTGCTTGTCTACAAGTAGACAAAATGATACCCACGCCTCATCAATCAATATATAGTGATTATTTAGGGGTGTACACACATATATATATAGGTCTACAGTGAGTGGCCACTGCTCCAAAAAGCAGGGTTGCCACCCAAAATTAAAGCGAATGGATGCAAGGGGAGATGGGGATGGGGTTTGCTGCTGTTGTGGGGTGGCCATGGGTGTCTGGGGTGGGATGAGACATCACCAAAAGCTCTCTATTTTCAGAGGGTTTGAATGGGGATAGAGACAGGCGGGGGCTGCATATGTTGGTTATTCACCCGATTAATGATTCAGCAAGTTACTTTCATCTGCTGGATGGTGTGAGAAGCTGGGGTTTAAGAGACAGGCTTTTATGTTACCACTTAAGAGCTGACATTAATCCTTCAGGTCAAGACTTAGGAGGCACAGGAGCAGCTCCTATGCCCTGCAAATTACCACATCACTTAGGAAAGCACCCACCAAATTTCCCTGCAAGGACCTGCAAGGCTGCAGCACAGCTCTGCATCTGCACTCCAGCCTTCTCACACTCACCCAGCACTGGAAAGGGGTCTTAAATGAAAGGCATCTTTCATGTGAGGTAAGAAGCCCTTCACACTGCTGGAGAGGTCTAAAGGGCCTGGCAGCAGATGGGAAGCAGCATGGCTGCTGTGTTTTGGGACCCATGTGGTGGAGCAGCCAGGGCTCTGGAATTTGCAGTGTAAACTATTCACAAGATGCAATGGGGGATTTTTATTATCCTGCCAATAGAAACTTCTGAACTAAAGAGAACAGGAAAGCTCTTGCACTGATGTAATTCAGAGGATTTCCACTGATAACACTGGAGGTATGCAACAATACATCAACCTCTTTTCTGGCACCGGTTCCTTCTCAAAACACGATGTTACCCTCGAGTCTTCATTAACATCAGATAATAAACCCCTGTTAAAGAAATACGATTTACGAGCATCTTGCGTGTGAATGCAGAGGTGGAGGTTTCCTGGATCATTTTTGTTGGGTTTGAATTCAGGTGGTGGAGAAGGAAAGGTAAGCTAGGAAAGGCCTGGGCTGCTGATGACTTTGTGGGTGAAATAACCATCCTCAGGCCACTTTTTATTTTTCTTCATCGATCCAGTGAGGGAACTGTACATTTATGGCATTTCAATAACATTGCAAAGCATTAAATAAAGTGCAAGGCCAGAGTATATTGTAGATTAAATGGATAATGTGACATCAGTATCAGTTCAGCCTTTTGAAACTGGCAGAATTGTTCTGAGAAAAAAATATATGTGCCTCTACTTCATACTGCAAAGCATTAAAAATCCTGCAAAACCTAGAAGGTACATTTACACACCTTTTCATTTCAGTTCATTGAAATGGTTTTTTTGCTGCTTTGGTTATGAAATTGGCCTGATAAGCACATGACTTGGCCAAAACCCATAATTCACTTGTTTTTCTTGACAGACCTCTCAGATCAACAGTTTCCACTGACCTGTAAGTCTTTGAGCCAGCAGCAAACCTCTTCAGAACAGAATTAAGCTGTGAACCTTGACTGGCAGCAGAATCAACATGACAGCCCTGTGATTAGTATTTCAGGTTTCTTTTTAACTCATGCATATTTATCTTCCTAAGACTAATTTTAGTGTCTCTTTTTTTATATTTTTGTGGACAAGTACACATCCCCACAGCCAACTGTTTTGACCATTGCAAATACATAGGATGTGAAGCTGGTAGTCTTGCAAGAAATCACAAGAAGATAGTCCCTGGCCATCCAGTTGTGATTTTCCATGCTATGTGTTTTATTTCTCCTCAGGCCTGCTGTTAGCTTATATCCCAGTTACATTAATTATAAGGTGTAATTTAAGCATCCTGGCTTGAAAAGGTTTGGCCAGCAGGACTAGGGAAGTGATCGTCCCCCTGTACTCAGCACTGGTGAGGCCGCACCTCAAATACTATATTCACTTTTGGTTCCCTCACTACAAGAAGAACATTGAGGTGCTTGAGCATATCCAAAGAAGGGCAGTGAAGCTGGTGAAGGTTCTACAGAACAAGTCTGAGGGAATGGAGGTTGTTCAGCCTGGAGAAAAGGAGGCTGAGGGGAAACCTTCTTGATCTCTACAAATACCTGAAAGGAGGTTGTAGTGAGGTGGGGGTCTCTTCTTCTAAGTAACAATCAACAGGACAAGATGAAATGGCCTCAAGTTGTGCCAGGGATGTTTCCATTTTTTTAGGAAAAAATTTCTTCACTGAAAGGGTTGTTAAGCTCTGGAACAGGTTGCCCAGGGCAGTGGTGGAGTCACCATCCCTGGAGGCATTTAAAGGATGTGTAGATGTGGCACTTAGGGACATGGTTTAGTGTGGACTTGGTACTGTTAGGTTAATGGTTGGACTTGATGATCTTAAAGGTCTCTTCCAACCAAAATGATTCTATGATTCTATGATTTTAACTTCTGTGCAAAATATTGAAATTTGTGATAATGCTACATTGCTGGTGCTATCTATACTTTATGGTGACCAGCTATCCAATCCCA
Source organism: Megaceryle torquata (assembly GCA_024611175.1). Lineage (NCBI taxonomy): Eukaryota > Metazoa > Chordata > Aves > Coraciiformes > Cerylidae > Megaceryle > Megaceryle torquata. The sequence continues at coordinate 9,987 of JANIJG010004069.1, read as the reverse complement.
TGTCTGAGGGTGCTCTGGAGGGAAAGGCCCCTTGATAACTAGATCATCTAAGTATCATATTTAAAAGCATCTGGGGAAAAAAAGAAATCATGCTCCTTTAATAAAAAGGTATAGCTTTCACTGAAGTCACTTGAAATCCTCACATTAATTAGTATTTTTTTCCACACTCTACCCTTGTAACAGTTATAATTAATGCATACACAATATTTATGTTGCTATTTTTAGGTTGAGGGAAGATCCAGTTGTTCCTTTTCCAAGCTGAGGCTGGTCCCTGCTCACAGTGGGGGCCAGGCAAAGTTATCCAGAGGTATCCCATCCTCCCCATCCAGGTTGCCAACCTGCTGTGTGCCCATAATGATCTCTGTGATAGCAACCTAGGAAAACCTACGCTAATGATGAGCAGACACTCAGGGCTATGCTCCCACTGTCTCCTTGTCCCTTCTTGCTGTATGTGGCATTTCTTGAGTTGGCAGCTCCATGGCTGTCAGGTCTGTGTCTCCTCTGCCCCTGTATCTTCTGCATACCTCTCCAGGTCCTCTCCTGCTGCTCCTCTGCCCAAAATCCTGTGCATTCATGGCAATGAACTTTTTCACTCTTCCACCATCCCGAAGGAATTATTTTTTCTAAATTGGTTAACTATTTTTTGCACAATTATTTTTTCCTAGCTTATGATCTAAAAATTTTTATTTTTAACAAAGTCTATGAAACAAATTTTTGTTTTGAAGGGTCTGGGACTTATTAGAGTAAAAAATGCATTTTGTTCTGAAACTTGAATCCTAAAATAATACAAGTCCACAATTATCCTACAGCTTACGTTTCCATCCAAATGTATGCACTTCAGTAGCGATAACCTTTCTGTTAATTTAAAAGCAATAACCATTTAGCTTTGCTTGATAACTAGGGCCTATATCCTGCTGACTCAGGAGAAATGCTGGGTCACAGCTTTCATATTGAGAAATAAGTGTAATAGGAACATATGCTGGAATCTTATCTAAACTTATACTATCCAAATATTTTAATAGATTTACGTATATTTTCTGGCTTAAACAGTTACATTGACACTTAGGAAATGTGAAACTAATATATTTTTCCTTGCCCAATGGCTTTCTGCATCAGGGGGAATTAAAAATGTTTTTGTAAGATATTAAGGATGGACAGCCAACCTCCCCATACCCCTCCCCATGGCTACACCTTTCTTCAGTTAATAAAAAAGCAGAAAAACATTTGTTTTGGAGGTGGGGTGTGAAAGGAAGAGAAACATGTGCGCGTCATCCTTACAAACAAGATGTATCCTGCTTTGGAAATGATGATTTAGAAAGGAAATGTACCAAATGGAAAGAATTCAGAGAACAAGACTGGTCCGAGGAGCGGGAATCATCAACTGCAAGGAAAAGCTGAAGGATTTGGTATTGTTTAGTCTAGAAAAGAGGATTGTGGGGACGTAGTGTCCAAATATGTAGAAAGTAGCTCTAAGGAGGAAAGAATAAACTCTTTTCATATCCCCTGGGCTTAGGACAAGTTGTCATAGGCTTAACGGAGGAGAAGGCAGTTTCAGTCAGGCATCACGGAAAATAGTTCCCAGTTGTGGGGACAATGCACAGACAGGCTCACAAGGGAAGGACATCCCCATCACCGCTCATTTCTAAGAAGACGTTATCCCCATGGTCTTCAGGAAAGACCTGGGTAAAGCTGCTTCATGACAAGGTTGGATGATCTTCTGAGGTTCGTCCTAAATCTGCTTCTTACGATTACCATGTTGGAGTCAGGAACTGCTTGGACACACTCCAAAACCATCACTTTTTCCCTTAAAATGTTAGGGTGCTGGAAGAAGCACTTAAAAGGCGGAGGGATTGTGGTGGGAGCCCAGCAGGGACCTGAGGCATTCCTCTGCCCTGCTCCCACTGGCCGCCCCTTTCTTGCAATTACACCTTCTTACATTGCAGCCAAAGCCAAACTCCATTTGGTGACTGATGACCTCATTGTCCACATCAGCCAGAAGATCCGTGAATTTCAGACCTCATTGTAATTGGGTTTGCACAGAAAGGTTTTGGTAGTGAGGGGACTACAGGCATAGCTTCTGTGAGAAGCTGCTTAGAAGGTTCCTCTATGTCCAATAATGCCAATACCAGACAGCTCCAAGAAGTACCCGCTGCTGGCCAAAGTTGAGCCCATTGGTGACAGTGGTAGCCTCTGGGATAACATATTTAAGAAGGGAGAAAAAGCCATGCACAACAGAAACTGCAGCCAGCGAGGAGAGCAAGAATATGTGAGAGAAACAACTCTGCAGACACTGAGGTCGGTGAAGAAGGAGGAGGAGCTGCTCTAGGCACCAGAGCACAAATTCACCTGCAGCCCATGATGAAGGCCATGGTGAGGCAGACTCTCTCCCTGCAGCCCATGGAGATTAACAGTAGAGCGGATATCCACCTGCAGACAGTGGAGGACTCCATGCTGGAGCAGGTGAATGTGCCAGAAGGAGGCAGTGACCTCATGGGAAGCTTGTGTTGAAGCAAGATCCTGGCAGGACCTGTGGCCCTCTGAAGAAATAAGCCCATGCTGGAACAGGTTTTCTGGCAGGTTTCTTGTGACCCCCACAGAAGACACACACTGGAGAAGTTTATGGATGACTGTCTTCCATGGGAGACACCCCACACTGTAGCAGGGGAAGAGTGTGAGGTGTCCTCACCTTGAGGAGGAAGGTACAGCAGAAGGTATGTGAGATGAGCTGACCTCAACTCCTATTCCTGCTCCCTGTGTGCCACTCCGGCAAGGAGTTAGAGAAATCATCAGCAAAATGAAGCCCAAGAAGAAGCGAGGGGTGGGGAGAAGGTGTTTTCATATTTGGTTTTATTTATTATTATTTCTGTTGTGATTGGTAAAAAACAGATTTCCCCAAATCAAGTCTGTTTTGCCTGAAATGGTAACTGGTGAGTGATCTCTCCCTGTCCTTATCTTGGCCTTTTGTTATATTTTCTCTCCACTGTACAGTTGAGGAGGAAAAGTGATAGAGCAGCTTTGGTGGGCACCTGGCATCCAGCCAGGGTCAACTCACCATGCTTGTACAACAGACCAGTTAATCTGTACACTGCTAGAAGTCTGGTTAGAGGCTGAGACAGGCAGGAGAGCCAAGTCCTCGCTCGATGGAGCACAGTGAAGTTTGGGCTCCCACCTTGGCTTACAGAAGCTGAAGATATGTACATCGGGTTATACTGAGTAATTCAACATTGTGTACAAGAAAAATAGAGCCGTTTCCTCTCAGATCCCCAGTCAGCGGGAGGATGTCTAGCTCATTTTTTATTCATCTGAGTCAGTTTTAAAAGCATCCCACTCTTGCAGTGAAAAATTTTGCAGTGTGTTATGAAAGGACAACTAAAAATCTTGCCCATCTTTTTTTTTTTAATGTCTGTCATTCACAATTTGACAGCCTCACAAGCTATTAGGAAAAGGGAGTTATCTATGGTGAATAGAAAGCAAGATCAGGGAGGAATCAGAAGTACAATACAATTCATCGGTATGTTAAAAACACAAACTGACAAAAAATATGACCTTCTGGGTTCTCAGACACACTTGCAGTAAAAACTGCATAGGTTGTGAATTAGAGAGAGAAAGTGATGTCTGAAATGAATCCAGAGCGAGGAGGATAATGTGATAACTTCTATGGATGAGTGCTTGTTACACTTGAAAGGGTCCTCTCTTCATGGGAGTTTCCTTCATGGTTCCTTAAGAGCCAATGTCAACAGTCCACTTTCTGCTTGCAGTAAACTTAAGCCCCATCAGCCATAAAACAAAGATGCTCTATTCTTAATGCAACCCCAATAACTTCGCCTTCTAGCTACTATAAACATTCCTGTTATGAGTGTATAATTCTCACCAGGCACATATATGCCAACCTGACTCACGTTACCTAATTTATCATTCTGTGCCTCAACCCACTGAAGTGGGAATTTGGCTGTCTACATGGCCAGTGCTTTGTGGAGCTCCAGGGAGTCCATCAGCAATATGTGGCTATAGCACAAATGGTGTACAGGTTATTTATGATCTGTGTGCTCAACCATAATTTTGGGACAAGCATATGAAAATGCACCCTCATCAAATTTTAGGTTATAGGATGGCTTTCTCAAGAATATATTGACAAATAGAAACCAACCCCAGTGCTGAGCATCACTGTGAGTGCTGTGGACTGTGGGTTTTCCAGGAGTCAAGTAGTGTGATGGGTACAGCAAGATCCAAGAAAACTCAAGCTTGTACTGAGGAGATGTGTGTCCTGCACATATCTGAACACTTAGTAGGTTTCCTAAAGTCAACCTCCCTTGTCTTAATGGCACCTGTATTTTGTATTCAGGATTATGCTGCAGATTCAGTTCTGTGTGTTTCCATCACTACACATCAAGGTGAGAGCAAATTTAAATGGCTCCAGGGCCAAGTGCTTAGATTGAGTTCAGAGATGTTGCTCACAAAGGGAAGCGATTAAGCCTTATCTTAAATGAAATGCTATCCTTTCATGTCTAATACTTAGCTCCTGAGGTCCCCCATGGATGAATATCCAGTTACTGACTTTTAACTGACTTTTAACTTTAAAGCAATTGAAATGTTGAACTCTGGACAAGGACCATAAGAAAATTTTCATCACAGAGAAACAAACAAAAATCTTAGGAGCTTATTACTGTGAACAAAAGACATAATGCTGAAAAATTGGAAGTAAGATGTAGGAAAAATGGGGAAAACAAGAACGGTAGGAAAATTCGAATCTCACTTGCTTCTGGGTGGTGTTGATACAAGGCCATATGCATGTGAGGTGCTTATGCCAGCCATATTTTCTCACAAGCATCATACTGGTTTAACTATACTGATTATAAAATCAAGCTTAATTAAATCAGAGTTATGTTTGCATGCAAGAAGCATGCAGCCCTTCAAAGGCAAACTTCCCTTTGAAGTGCTGGACTGAATTTCATATGGCATATGTAATAAGGCTGAAATATCACTGCTATGTGCAAGGCTGGGTCATGAAAGTCTTCCCTCGTATCTGGGCAGCAGGTGTTGCTGTGGGAGGATGGCTCTAGTTGGCCATAACAGTGATACCATGTGGAGCACCCAACACTCAGACTCTCCCAGTACTCGCTCTGTCCCCATTTCTACAGTAGAGTTGTCAACTGGGGTCCTCATTCAATGTGCACACTTGTCCCCACTACTGGAAACATGTCATGGGCTGCAAACTTGGACTCCGCATCCACATGGGGCTACTCTGTATTTCTGGGATAGAGAGAGAGGGTAGATTCTTTGTTTATTTCACAAGCTTGGGCAGAACTTCCCAAGTGAGGTGTTTCTCAGTGCTTACAGAGTCTGAGGCAGACCACCTGGCACAAAAGGCCCTGCAAACCTTAGAGCATGGGAAGGGACAGAACAGGGTATTTCCCGTTAATGTGAACAAAGGATTAATAACTGCTGTGGCCTGAATCCCAGGACATTCTTGAATTCCACTTAGCAACTACTCACACAGCATTTCACAGCAATACAAGCTGCTATGAAAACAGAAGGGCAGGGCTTGGTATCTGGGCTTTCTTCTGCCCAGAACCTCCAGGACCACAGAGAATGGAGGATGCTCTCAGTCTACCACAACCTTTTTGGCAAGGAGCAGCAGCAAATACTGTGAAGATGAGCAATGAAGGATTCACACGCTGTAGGCTAAATACCTGCTGCTAGAGCTCCTGTGCTAAGTTCCAGCATCCATTCCAGCCACGCTATTCTCCTTGAACCTTTCATGTCAGCTCAGCTTTTCTCCATTTGAGTAGCTCCAATCTGTACAGGATATGGCCCTATTTTTAGCTGCTCACAATGCATGAGCAGCATGAGATTCTAGGTATTGGGATATTAAACCAGAAAGTCATTGCATCAGATCTCATTAAAATACAACTGCCTCTCTAGTTTCTAACTCAGATCTACTGCACGGCTTTAATTGCATGAGGCATTTGTGAGGTTAGTAAAATTAGCGTTCAGGCAAATGTACCCTTTTGGGGCTGATTTGGTAGAATCACATTTGTTCAGTGCAGGTTAAGTACAGCTCACTCATTTTTAGCCTCACATAGTTCCTTGGCTATCATGATTTTCTTGGAAGGAAATGCCTGCTAGTGCTAACGTGTTTGGAAAGCTCATAAAAACTGGAGGTAGCTGCAGCCTGTATATCTAGCGTTTGCTAACAGTTCATGGTGGGTTTCCTTTATGTGGCAGATTTACAGGGGTCATATTTCCATCTGGATGGGTTTGCCCATGAATAATTCTCCTCTGTCTTGTGCACAAACGTGATTTTCCTACAACACCCATGTATTTCTATGTCCCAATCTCCCTTCTGTCTCCCCAGTATTTTTCTTCACACAACACTGTGGCCAAGGCAACAGAAAGAAAATCTTTCTACGAATGTGCATGTTATTTTCTGAGCCTTGTATGTCTTTTTTAAGGGCAGGGCTTAAGCAATATTTTAGCTGGTGTTGATGATAGTTGGTGCAGTTAAGGATGGCTTGGTGCAGTTATATACCTTGGCTTTTCATTGTTCAGAATGACACAGGTCAGAAATACACAGGCTGATATCCAAAACCAGGTAGTGTTGGTATTATGAGAGGACGTACCCAGCTGGTGTCCCATGGCCTCACCAATTTCACAGCGTGCCTGCTCTGCACTGCAGGGTGGCAGGGACTGGGACAGTTTGGTCAGCAGTAGCCCTGTTCCCATGACTGGCTCCACGTCAACCCATGGGAGAGTTTCCGCATCCCTGAACAAGCAGTGAGGGAGAACTGGTGATTGTCCCATTGGGAATCTCTGCACAGAGGCAGGTAACCCTCAGACAGAGGCAGCACTGGGGATGCTGCACAGCCTGCAATTCCACCCTGTCCCTGGCCTCCATTGCACCACCAATTTTCAAGGGTCTCTCAAAATCCAAACTAAAATCAATGAACAAGGTCCTCATCTGCCAGAAAGAAACTGTCAGTTAATCTCTGAACAATTCTTCAAGAAAAGCTATTTCTCCTGTAGCCTGGTTTTGGCAGTTCTTAGTGGGTTTGATTATTTTTACCCTTTGAGATTAATCACTGTAAGGCATGGGACCTGTTTGCCACCAGTGCCCACACCAGTGGTCTTTTTACAGGCAGGGTGCTCCAGGCTGGTTGTACATCACTGCTGTACCCTGCATGCTCCCTCCACGCCTCCCATTATTTGTGCCGCAGCAAGGGGAAGAGAGGCTTGTAAAGCCCTGCTCCCTCCAAGTCACTCCTGCCAGTTCACACTGCCGGTGCTAAACTTCCTGTCCACTTTTTGGGCAGAGCAGGCTAAGGAAAGGTATGGGAAAATTAGCACCAGGAAAGTACTGCAGCTAACAAAAACTTGATGGCTGTATTATTTCCATATGCAATCATATTTGTGCTGCACAGAGAAGAAAGCTTCTCCGATCTTGCTCACCAAATGGCAAGATTTTAATCTATCTCAGTGAGTAGGAGAAAGAGTCAGCATTCAGTGAAGACTGCAGGAAATGTGGTCGTGGTAGTAGATAAAAGAACACCTCTAAGCATGTGCAAGCATTTTGGAAAGCTTATGTAACGTTTCCTTTGCAAAATAAACATATACTTACAGTCCCATTTCCAAAATGTCACCAAGAATATCATCACTTGCAAATGTTTCTGGGGAGTAGGTTGCCAAATTGCTAAATATATTCTGGGCTTTGAGTAGATGTTTTGCACCACTTCCTTTCTACCCTGACAAATCTTTTCTTAGCCCTCTCACAGAAGCTTGGAGACCTGCCTGGGGATGGCATCCCGCTGGGTTGAGTGCTGTGCAGTAGTAATCAGAGACTAACCTCCCAATTTTATGGTGAATGCCAGGGAACGTGGGCACCGTGTCAGGGAATGCCTATGACTGCTCCTTCTGCACTTGCTGTTAACCCCAACCCAGGACCAGAAGGGAAGGAGGGAAACAGGGACACCAACCAAGGGAATGGGAGCAGAAGGATGGGTGAACCTGTGAGAGCACTGAGACAAGTTCTGCACAGCACGTGACCACAGGCACTTGCTGCCCAGCCTGATGTGCAGTTTGAACTGAGGCCCAAAGTTGCAAAAATTAGCTGACATTATGATTTTCAGAGGTGCATGCTTTAAAAATTCAGAGGTTTTATGTGATAATTTTTCTTAGTGATGTTTGGCCATCTGTCTGTAAATCAGCGCTGATACCAAGAATGCATCATTTCAAGGTTTTTCCACTTCAGCTGAAAGACCTTACCAATTCAATGAAGAGAAAATGGTGCAGCTCATGCCATGTTAACAGACATGATGCATCCAAATCTCTGCCCAAACCATCCATTTCTCTTTCCAAAGGATATTAGGCACAGCTTGGGGAGCTTTCTGAGATCAGACACACAGGCACCATGTATCCAAGAGCTATCTCCTAGTGGTCATAGATGTCTATGTCTTTTTTTTTTTTTTTTTTTTGTTTTTTGTTTTTTTGTTAGGTATAGGGTAGGGAGGAAAAGTTAACAGTCAGATCCAGAAAATCCTAGTGCTTCTGCCCTCCTCAGTGCCTCCTCCACTCATGTTGCATCCCAGACTTTAATATTTCATCTTTCTTTTACTTACAGTTACATGATTTCACTGACTTGCAGAAATGAGAGTGCAAGGAGAGGGCAAGTGCCCACATCAATCTCAACAAAGAAATCACTGAAGCACTATCGCATGGGCATGCTGGGCTACATAACATGGAACCAAATTTGTCATTTACTGCTATTTCAGTCATATATGGCAACAGCAGCTGCTACCAAGTTAAGGAAGCAGTGCGTATATTTCTGCCTCCAGAAGGAGAACCAGCCTGGGTTCTCTAGATGAAAAGTAACCTTGTTAAAGCTGGATCAATTCCCAATCCAGTTCATCACAGGAATGTGAAAACTCTTCTCACCGAAGGAAAGTGGTAGTTATGAAAAGCTGCACATGAGATGGCAGGATCTCTCCTTTTCTGCATTTTTTATGATCAACATGGGAGAAAATGCACGTAAAGCCTGTGAAAGCTGGAAAGGCTGGAGATAAAAATATCTCTCACAAAGCATAGAAAGACAGGATTAGAAAGAACCTCCTAGGCAATCAGTAGTCCCTTGCTGTTGAAGACACCGTATTTTATGAGGGTATACGATAACATACAAACACATCAGCTCTATCAAAAAGCTACTGATCATGGAGCTATGCCTTTTGCTCCTGGTTGGTGGGGCTCCTCAATAATCTCTTCTTCTGATCACTGTGGTCAGTACACTTTCTTCTCTTCTCCAGACAAGATTTATTTATAGCCTGTTTACACCCATCTGTTCTTGAGCCAACACCATCCGTTAGCTGAACTGGTGGTTCCTTCTTCTTATTGTTCAGGGCTTTCTGGAGGACAATGGCAGCCCCTCTGCCTCCCCTGGGCTGCCCCAGAGGACTCGGAGCTTGTGCTGCCACGGCCGCCTCTCCCTGGCTGCAGGGACCTCCGCACTTGTACCTGTACTTGCAGCTGCACACCCAACCTGCTGCTTGCTCCTCAAGTGGGGACCATGCCTCGGAAGGGCTCTGGGGAGAACCATGTCTTGCGCCGACGCGCCTTCTACAGGGAGGTGCTGGAGGGGCTAGCTCTGGGGCAGTCTAACACACACTCCAGTCCTGGGACTACACAACAGCCTCCGATGCTGTGACCTAGCAGCGCCCACCCCGGTCCCGGGACCCCGCAGCGCTGGCCCAAGAGGTGGGGTGGGCGTTGCTGGGTCACAGCATCGGAAGCTGCCCCGCCGGCACCCTGTCCCGCCCCGCCTCCGGGCCCCGCTGAGGGCTGCTCCCTCCCCCCGCACCCCCTCCCCACTCCTGCCTGCAGCACACGCAAGCGCAGGGCGACAGCGCGCGCCCCGTCTCCGGCACGAACGCAGCTCCCACCGCACCCCCTCACCTCCCGGAGGCGGCGCATGCGCATGCCCCCCTCCTCCCCCGCCTGCTG